>DWPV01007481.1:0-10679 GCA_018251915.1 Urbanus proteus proteus
GTATAGTAACATCAGTTTATTCTGTAGTATATTTAGTATCAGCGTTGCACCCGTGCGAAGCCGGGGCGGGTCGCTAGATTTAGATAAATAAAATGCATAATATTTTTTTCTTTCTTTTATTCTTTTAATGACGTGTCTTCCAGATGATTCCGACGGCGGTTCAAACGTGACGTCAGCGAAGGCGCAGGCCGCCATAGCACACCTCAATAGCAAAATAGAACGCACCAAGGACCTCATACGACTGGAGCAAACCATACGCGATGGTGAGTTATATATTGTTCATTCATTTCTTTAACTTTTTCAAAGTTAAGTAACGGAAACGTGAAAAAGAAATAGAAATCTTACTATACACAAATATTTATGAATATATAGACAAAGACTTAACATGACTGACCGTACATTGATAGCTATTTAGATCCTTATGGATGATGGAGAAGGATGTGTGCAGTGTGATGACTCGAATAGTACCACTACGTCCCTTCTCGCGAATGTCGTAGGAGGCGACTATTGCCCCATTGCCCTCAGAGGAGGCCCATGTTCAGCAATGGGCCTAAAAAGGCTGGATGCTCTGTCACTGGTTACCAAGTTTTTTTATATGATCGAAGTAGCAAACGATCATGCAGTCCACCTCATGGTAAGTAGCCACTGCCGTCCATGAACATCTGTAATCAACCACAGATAAGATCAAGGTCTTACCTGAGGTTGACCATACATGTGTTGCTACCGCTGAGGACTGACCTGGAACGCCTTGGATAAGTATGAGACATGCTTACCACATCCTTCAGACCAAAACACAGCAGTGCTTATCACTGCTGCTATAAGGCAGAATTAGGTGTGGCGGTGGTGTCGCCGGAGTCGAACTACATAGGGTTCTACCACCTTTTAAATGTATATATTGATATTACAGATTATTACGGGTTCATTTATAAATGTCAAGCAGTAAATATAGATAACAAATCTCTTCGCCCATAAAATTAACACATTGAAATAAAAAAAAATACTATTGTATTAAACCAGATAACGTGAACGAGTACCTGAAGCTGGCGGCGAATGCAGACAAACAGCAACTGCAGCGCATCAAGGCGGTGTTCGAGAAGAAAAACCAGAAGAGCGCGCTCTGTATCGTACAACTGCAGAAGAAGCTCGAGGGATACAACAAGAGAATCAAGAGCTGGGAGGTGAGGATGTTAATACGGAATAATTTTACTAATATTATAGAGCTGAAAGTTTGTGAGGATGGATGGATGGATGTTTGTTACTCTATAACATTAGAACGGCTTAACGGATCAGGATGAAATTTAGTACAGAGATAAATTATGATCTAGAATAAGATATAGGCTACATTAATTTTGGAAAAAACGCATTAGCGCGCGCGCTACGCGCTTGCAGCCGCTGTCGCGGGAGAGTGGGGCGTTACCAATGTTTTGATATATATTTCTTTTTAATTTTGTAACGCGGGCGAAACCGCGGATATCAGCTAGTATTCACTATTTGTAGATTTACACAATCGATACTTGAGTACTGAAAAGCTCGTACAAAATAATAAGCGGGAATGTTGCTTATGGCTAAGAAAAATTGCACTGCGGGTCATTAATTGATGTTTGAGATCCACTAGAAGAGCGCACTTCGTCATGTTTATAGAATTTATTTTAAATCTGAGCTGTGTATGTATGTATCTCTCTAAAACAATTATTGTAGAAAGCCCGCAGTCTATAGTTCTTCAAAATACAAAATATGCTGTATTCCACTCCTCATTCGGTCCCTATAACTACGGATGCTGTGAACCATTTTAACCTTTTCTTAAATAATGATCATCAATTCTTTTAATAATCGTTGTTATTATAATACGCTGTTATATGTTATTATTCAAAAATATATGAATTTGTTTTTTTTTCCAGCAACATGGCACTAGTGGTCAGGCGCACAGACAACCTCGGGAAGTTCTACGGGACATGGGACAAGGGCTAAAGTTAGTATTTTAAATTCTATTCATAGAAATCTAGATTTTTTGGATTATTAAAATACAATAATACATAGTACAATAATTGTACAACAGACTGTTATTATATGTTAGTAATGAGTTTTACCACTTCAATATCTTAATTAACTCTGGTCAGTGGGATATTTCTCTTAAATAGAAAAGCGTCAGGCGCTCAAATTGATGATTAAAAGACTCAACGCATGTTTGAACGCATGTTTGGTAGGTAGTAAGTCTATCATTCCCATTCGTACAGCTTCAAATCTAGCAGGCGGGAAGATGTACAATAAGAAATTTATAGGACTGTCAGAAATGTAGATTTCCTATGTTGGCCGACCATTAAAGCAAGTCATAGTTGTCACTATCCAATAATATATAACTTTAAAATATCACTGTACACTCCAGATTTGAATTAAGGATAATAAGATCAAATTCTCTTCAATAATTATTTTAAAAACGATTAATTTACACCATGGTTCCCCCAGGAACGTGGGCGGCAACATCCGCGACGGCATCACGGGCCTCGGCGGCAGCGTGATGGCCGCTCCGCGGGAGTTCGCCCATCTCTTCTCGCGCTCCAACCGCTTCGGATCCGCAGATAACATCGCTCAGCTCGCCGGTCTGTATCCCCGCTTCTATCTGATGCTGTCTGGTGCTCTTATAACCGTATGCTGGGTGATGGATACGGTGATTGAATGAGTGAGTGAGTGGTTGAGTCACGTGGGCATTTTTAAAAAGGTGTAAAAAGAGCTCACCTTTAAATCCGACAATGCAAGTATTGTAAATGTTCATAGGTGACGGTGCTAGTTAACTTCATGTGCCCTGTCTACCTTATCGTTAGGTATGATTATTAAAAAAGTGAATGAGGTGGTGATTGAAGTTGCGTTTAATAAAAGTATTAACTTTTATTAAACGCAATTATGTAACTTTTATTAAACGCAAGTATGTAATATCAATTACATATAAGCTGTAGTACGGTTTTCAGTGACTGAATGAATGGATGTGTGAATGAGTTAATGGCGTCACGGATCTCGGCGGTAGTGTAATGGCGACTCCGCGGGAGTTTGCCCATGTGTTCTCGCGCTTCTACCGTTCCGGGTCCCCTGATAACATCAATCAACTCGCCGGTCTATATCCGTGCTTTTATTTTACTAGCAGAGTGATTGAATGAATGAGCGAATCGTCGAGTAATTGAGATGGTTTTGTAGGCTGCGTTTGGTAAGTAATATGCAGTGACTGAATTAATATGTGAATGAGTGAGCAATAAATAAATGAATTGAAGTGAAATTAGGATTTGTTCAATTTTACCTATAGTGAATGGTTTCAATTAAATGTATATTTAAACCATTAGAATTTAAATTATATTAATATAGAAATATTACACTACACACATACCAAGGAAATAGTAATTTAATAGAAATACAAATTATTCATATTTTAAATGTCACCGCCGAAACTAGTGTCTATTTTCTAGATTATCCATGACATGACATGAGATTAGAAATAGTGCTATAGGATTTCTATTAGATATCATAGCGATTACATTTTTGATGTCTGCAAAAACGACCGAACGATTTATGTCATCGCTCTTATATTGTACTAAGCCAGTATTATGCCTTCTTCAAAAACATAAATACAATTAAGTGGTATTTACTTATTATATACTATTTAAATAATATTTTTACCACCAAAAATACACTCAACCGTATGCGAATGACAACCGCTAGTCCTCTCTCTAGAAGGGACTTAGTAGTCAATTTAAAAAGGTCGAGGGATTTATTCTGAGTACATATATTATGATGTATTCTTTAATGTTGCTTTGTCGACACACAACAACTATATAAATATGACTTTTCTGGTCTAATCGATGGATATCGTTTTTAGAAAGTTATAGTTTTAAACAATGAAACATATTCCAGTATATATCCATATCTTTAAACTTCCATTAAACATTTGCTAATCAAACATAGTAGAAATTATGTAAACCACATAATAAAATACATATCATATTAAGCCATCACGGAAAGCTACAATATCAGTAGTTCACATACGTTTGTTGTCCTGTAACACCGAGTATAAATTTTGTCCGTGTATGTGTTGTAATTCCTTATATATTTTGTCTCGCAGAAACCACGGGTCCTTGTAAGTATTTCGAGTAGATATATCATCTGTCTCTAACAAATCATTGTTCATTGGTCACTTTTGATAATAATTTGTTCCATTTTTTAATAGTGATTTTTTTATCACGGTGTGAGTAATATGTTTTTGTTACTTACTATTACTACTGTTCAGTTAATCGCTTATTCAGCCTTTAAAATTGTTCTAATAATGGATTAACTGTACTAATTTAATATTAAAATGGGAAAACTTGGAAGCTAATAAATAAATTGTCTATAATAATTTTGTGTCTAAAATTCAAAATAATAATCTGATAATACAATTTACTATTATTGTAATGAACTAAATTATAGTAACAATTTTACTAATCCATATATGGTATAATATAGAAATTCAGCGAGAGTCGATTGGATATAAAACAAATACAAAAAGTTGTTTAATAACTTTTTTAAATTATGTTAAGGCTGAGTAAATGATATTCGTTTGTATTCTATTCTTATCTTTCTCTATTTTTAAGATAAACTCATATTTCGATTTAGACTGATTTAGACTACTATATTCTATTTAAAAATGAATTTTCTAAATTATTTTATTACTTAGTTCTCATTTTTTTATTCCACTTTCTCGAGTAGTGTATAAATAATTATTTCGCAAATAGACTGTGGTGTATTAAATTTACGACGTATCGATAATTTGATTCACATCTCGTTATGACAACTTACATGTTCAATATATGTAAGGTCGTTGGTACATAAGAGTATTATTAAAGCACAAGAAGTACCACTTGTGCATACATACAAATAAAATGAGAAAGTTAATACGATTTCAAAAAATGCCTTTCTCCAAACATAAAGTAAATTAAATGCATTTATATAGATGCATTAAACCGTTTTTGAAGAGAGTTCTAATTGAAGAGATTTATAAGTTTAGTGAAAGTCAAAGGCTAATTTAACCTCAAAAATATTGTGGATTTAGTGATTTACATTGAAATAATTCGATATACGCTCATACACGTTTTTAAAGGTAATTGGATAATTAAACATTACCAATATCGTGTATGTTCATAACGCGTGCAGACAAATGTCTTAGAATTAAGAAAAAAAAACAAAGAAAGAAGAAAATTAAAAGGAACAAAGATATTGAAAAGTCGTGGCCTTAAAAAGGGAGGGTGGGATTATCAATAAATTTAACGTTTCCTTTAACAAAGCTCTGGTATGCCTGATAGAGACAAGACTAGAGAACTCTTAGCATAATTTTACATTCTTAGTAGTATAAGCAAGTAAGATTTTTGATTATCCAAATGTCTCAATATCGCTTATTCTTCTTCGCAAGTTTTTATGAACTTAACTCTTATTTTATATAGCATTTAAATTGAATTTTAAATTGACTTTATTATTCAATGATTATGCTTAAATACAATGATTCACGTCTCGTTAACAACGACGATAATAGAGCTATAAAGATATAATGAATCCTAGACAAGCGAAAAACAAAAATAAAAACACAATCAGTACAAAAGGTGAGCCAGTCATAAAATGGCCGCATAATCTCAATGCCATATTATTTTGCTTAAAGATAAATGTATGAGATAATATCACTCAGTGTCAAGATCTTAGGCAAACGGCGCATACATTATCTCTAGCGGATTGTCAGATATAATGTTTATTCTGACATTGTTACGTAAACGTAAACAATGTGTTACGTAAACAAAATGTTTATTACACTAATGTGACTCTAAAGTGTTTGTAGTGGACGGTGTGAAATATAAATGTTTTTCAAGAAATGTAGAAAATGTCGCCGGAAATGTAATTATATTGTCTTTTTTATTCTGTAGCGTAGTTTTATAAATGTGTAGTAATATGTATCTTTTTTTATTTCATTTAGAATAGGTAGTCGCTAGCGTTATGCATACAATAAGCAACTTTAGAAGTAAGGAAAACCCCATTTTTTATGGATTTTTAATAATACTGTTTAAATCACCGCTGCATATATTTCTGTTTTATAGCAGCATTTAAATTCTGCTACGTTGTGATTACATTGGTAGGGTGAGACAGAACTTAATACCCAAAAGTAGAAAAAATAAATGATCCACGTCAAATAATTACATATCTTATAGAAAAGGAGACGTACCAATGACATAAATATAGTATTTTTATTAAATTTATAACTGTGTGTGTGTAAATACATGGTAATCGTACAAAAAACGCTTGTCATAAACATTATACATATAGCTTCATACTGATCCCACAATCTACATAACTATGACCCCACATTGTGATGTGAACATTTAGCTTATCATGCTATCTCATTCTTGCACGCTAGCCCCTCAACACGCGGAACTAAGAGGTAAATACAAATTAGACATAGTATCTTATTATATAGTATTTATTGTTAGCATAATATATGCACTCTATGAAAAATATATTTATGCTTGAAATATATCTTACAGCATTGAAACATGTTTGCACTTTTCACCCTCATGCACTCGACACCGCGTACCTATGAAGTAAATTATTAATACTTATCTTAGTAACAAAGTAACAATGCTATTAAACATTATACACTTGTCATAATAATTATGTACATAAGTAAGATATATGTCCAAAATACCATCTTCCTCTTGACGAAATCAAAATAAAAAAAATAATAAAAAAGAGGAAAGTAATTTTAAAATATATAAAAAATACATGTTAAAATATTTGCTAAAAAGCATTTTAATTTTTGAGTATCAATGTATAGAAATATTTTAATCGAATTTGGTATCATTTGTAATATAATTTATCAGTGGTTAAGTTAAACAGATACTTAAAAAAGAGAATGTTAGTGAGTTTTCGTTTCATCTTCGAATACACAACTCATCTTGTTATATTAAATTAGCAGTTAGTCTGTATATGTTTATAATAAATAAAATGTTTTAATTAGCATTAGCAAATTGAAGATACACTGAAACAGGAAAAACTAATACATTAGTCATACTAAACGCATGAAATATTGGGATTGAAAGTAGATGTTATGCATGTGATAATATTGATAATGAAAGCATAGTGAAGTATTTATTATTAGTGATATATGTAGCTTATATTAAAGTATATATTTAGCAGTAGATACAGCATTATATAGCGATATATTCGTTACTGACTTGAAGTATAAACACTGCATATTAATCCTTCTTTACACATGAAATTCGAATCTAATATGACTGAACACTTACTTCTTATAATGCACATAAAATTTAAAAAAAAAGTTTATTGATTATAACATATTATAGCTGCGTTGAACCTTTTAATATGGCTCTTGGATGTGACTATTTCTACATAGCTATACGCTATTTTATAATAACTGGGTTGATACTGTTGAACCAAATTAATTTATCAATTTTTAAAGTTGATAATATATTTATTGGCAACAAGTATCTAACATGTGCCAATACAAAATATCAATAAATATTAATATAACGAAGTTATAAGTCACGTACGCGAAGGAAAGTTCATTTAATTTATACTTGTTTACGATTGAAAATTATTCTTGCACGAATCCACAGCTGTGCACTGTTTTCTAAGGTTTAAATCTTGTAGCATTCGGGAAATAATTTGTTGTATAATATACTCTTATACAAAAGTAAATTGAACTCCCTTTTGAATTGTACAATTATATGACAGTGTAGCTATATAATAAACTGCATGACTGTTAGACATCCATATAAGGAAGACCTTACTTACATAACGATTTATTTGTGAAAGCAACGAGTACACAACCCCCACAGGTGCTAGAGTCCATAGTCTATATTATTTTACCTTTAGATTATATGGGGGTAGAATGTTACATACAGTGGCGCCATCTACGCAATCCTCATTACCTTGTAACGGAGCACGACAAAACGTCGTTTGGTCCTGGTAAATTTCTTTTAAACCGTTCGTCTATTATATATTGTATTTGCGGTCTTTTCGCCTGTTAGGGGTTGTGTATTTTTTGCATGGGGGTGGGGGTACCTATGGGTGGTACCCTCGCCCGGTATTGAGTCCGCTACAACGCAGCGAACGCGTCGTCGGAAGGGTCCCGCGCGTCGGAGGCGGGCGAGGGCGCGCAGCGGGGCTCCACACTGCCGCGCGCGGCGACTTCGCCCGCGCCCAAGTTCTCGCCGGACGCCTCCCCCAGCTCGTCCGTCACCAGCGAGGGCGCCCCGTGAGTAACATTTTTGTATATAATGTATGGGAAGGCTGCGAATCTTATCGTATCGTTGATGTCAATCAATGGCTAAGGTTGTATCGTCTGTGGGAGGACCAGTTGTTTGTAGACTTCTCTTCCTCATGATTCCACGTCGCCTGTGTCACGTCAGGCACAGTCAGATGACAAACCGTGTTTAACATTTATCATAATAATTATAGCGCATTAAAAAGGGGCAGGGGAGACTTTGAGGATATGACTTTCACCCCTTTTGGCGTTTAGTTCAAATATCCATTTAATATCAGAAGGACCGAATACTTATTAGATTTTTCAATTTCTTTAAATTTAAAGACCGATTTAAGTTTCTAAAGATCGTAAGTTACATTAACGTTTTTAACATCTTTAGGTACCCACCCCAGACCGGATCAAACAACATGACGGAGGCGGCGTTCACGATCAAGCCAATACTAAACGAGCTGCGCGAGCGCAGGGAGGACTACGAGCGGTTAGCGGAGAAACTCGACGCATTAAAAGTACGTACACAATTATGATAACCTAATAGTATTTGTAAGGCATTAGAAATTAAGAGAATTAGGTCTTTTGAAGGTGGTAGAACCCCGTGTTCACCACCGCCACACCTATTTCTACCTTATAACGGCAGTGTTAAGCACTGCTGTGTTCTGGCTTGAAGGGTGTGGTTAGGGAGACAGACTTATCCGAGGCGTTCCATCTCAGTCCTCAGCGGTAGCAATGCATTTGTGGTCAACCCCAGTTATGACCTGGGGTTGATTACAAATGGCCATGGGCGGCTGTGGCCACTTACCATCAGGTGGACTGCAAGCTCGTTTGCTACTTACAAGTTATAAAAAAAATGTATAGCACTGACATATAACATGACATGTGACACATCAAAGTTTAAAGCGTATTTTATTTGCTTTACAGAATCTCGCACAAGACGTGTCGTTCCTGTCGTCGGCGCTGCAAGAGGAGCGCTTCAAGACGGAGCGGCTTGAGGAGCAGATCAACGACCTCACCGAACTGCACCAGAACGAGGTGATCACTCATTCACTCACTCACAGGTTTTCTGTACTCACAACCGCATGATATGATATATATCCCCCATGAATGAAAGAGACAATAGGAAGTGGCAAACGAGCCGATTAGTATGGCAACCGGTGTAGCCAAAAAAACACAGAAATCATAACCTTATCGTATTCTTACCACTAAAAAACCTGCATTTTATTGGTTGTCTGTTTTTAACAATGAACGAGGCGCGTTTATAAGTTTTACAAAAACGTTACTACCCGCAACACAAAATTTACGTGTCTCAATGACTGGCAAGCACTGACGTTAAGTATGCCAAGCTAATCATACTGGTAGTCGCATCAATTCGCTCACGTGCCACTTCCAGTTGTCTTTTTGTTTCATGATATCCCCCTTCCCTCGCATATACATACCTACATACACATAACATATACAAACGTGCATGTGCTCGCACACGTACGCAGAAACTATTTCCCCTGTCATCATTTATTATATAAATTCTTAGTCTTTTCCAAAGACATTTAAATAATCCACTAATTTACTTTTAGACGCGTTAAAAATACATTTGTTTAAGTTGGTTAAAAAATATATTTTCTATTACAGGTAGAGAATCTAAAGCAAGCCTTGACAGACGTTGAGGAAAAGGTGCAGTATCAGAGTGAGGAGCGAATACGGGACATACACGAAGCACTCGATCTATGTCAAACTAAAGTGAGTGGTTTTGTCAATCATATGTATGATATAACTAATGGTCATATTAACTAACTTATAATGATCAATTGAATAAAGTGATACCAAATTTTATTTATTTTAAAGCAAGACTACAGTAGGAAGGATAAGGATAAAGGATCGTTGCTTGCGTTAAGTGGAACGTACGTATACAATACGTTTCGGTTATCGTTCCTGAATTTCTCGACGATGACTGCTAAAATTTTCGGTTCCGTGACGTAAAAAGTCTGCGGGCGTTTTAGACTAAATTTATACGCACGTATAACGTACTTATGAGCGTTGTACTTATGTCTAAAGTTAAAAATAAAGTAGAAATCCATTCTGACCTACGAATATTACGTGGGCGTTACAGAACGCATTGTAGTCTAGCTTCCCTACTGACCTAGCCTAATATGTGTCAAGTAAAGTGTAAAGAGATAGTAAATGAGGCTACCTATTTGTAGTACGTCTACCTATTTGTATAAGTGTAGGTCTCTGATCTTTCCTCTTTTATTAATTTGTTGATCGCTAAAAGTGACGTTATTCAAAAAACATCATAATTTTGAGCGACTGTTTGTGGCACCTACGGGCGATAAGTGGAACTTTAAGTTAGCGTTTAAACCGTTGCGGGCTTTATCCGGAGCGCGCTCATAATGTTTCATGTTGT
>DWPV01007482.1:0-10679 GCA_018251915.1 Urbanus proteus proteus
CATATGAAAGTATACACGATACCTATAACGAAAATGCAATTAAAAAAATTTTTGTCTGTCTGTCTGTCTGTTTGGCTAAGCTAATCTTCTAAACGGCTGGACCGATTATCACGGGACTTCCTTTGGAAGATACCTGTAGAGCTAAGGCGTAATATAGGCTACTTTATTTTTTGAAAAGTCCATAAGCGCAGGCTCCACGCGCATGCGCACGCCATCGCGGGACAGCGGGATGACATTTATGTTTGACTATGTATCCTTTACTTTTTAAACGCGGGTGAAACCGCGGGGTTCAGCTAGTTGGAAATAAATAAAAAACAGTTATCTAAAGATTTATTTATTAAAAAAAGTCTTAAACACTAATATTACTACAATTAGGATAAACAATTACATTTATATGAAATTGTGTTAACGGCTGGGTATGCAACTACTGCCGTCATTACCATTGATTAATGTCTAGTCTCGTTTCAGAACGATGCAGAAATAAATCAGCTTGAGTTTAAGATAGTCAATTAATCTTACTTTTCACTCTCATGAGACGCCGGCAGTGCTCGTAGCCTTGTTTATCCGTTAATTAGTATTGTGCATATAAATCTCACAAAATCTACCCATAAAAATAAGTTGATGTCAATAAACATTAAATCCTTAACCTATTATGATATGGTTTGTGAATAACTTCAAGTTTATATGCATAATACAACTTATTATCAAATGCCTACATAAAGTGCGATGATTATTTCTAAATGCAAATATTCGTTTATATCTCGAATTAATTTGGCAAACACTTAAAGGTGGTATTATTATTAAATATAATAATCGAAGTAAATAATAAATCGTATAGCTATGCTATGACTCCAAATACAAGAATTGACTAAGTTACTTCGGTATGGATAACCTATATAACTATGCTTTACTTTGGAATAGTTTCTAACATGATAATTCGATTGAATGAATAATTTATGTTCTATGTGTATGAATTTAATCTGTGCAATACATAAATGGATATAATGCTACCCTTGATACACCCTATTTAACATAATTGGGAATCTAGTGCTCGGTGCAATCACAATACCGTTATTTATCTACAAACTAGTTCGATAGTATGTTGATGATTGTGTAAGTAATATTCCTTTTGTGGCAGTCAAATTTAATATTCTTTATAAACTAACCTAATATGCGAAATGGATTAAACTTTTTTATTTTGTTTGGTTGTTGTGGCCTCCTAGATCGGTTTGGCTTGTGCAATGGTTCATTCGCTCCGGAGAGTAGAGGTGACTGAAAATCATCTATGTACTCTGATGGGTCCGTAGCATTTCTTTCCAATTCATCAAGATTTTCTTTTAAAGAAATATCGCTGTCCGTTGTTTTCGCAGTAAGATGAGGCGTGATTACAGCTATAGTTATATTCATATTATCATCATCGTGTTTATTTTCAATTTGTTGATTTATTGTCACTCCAGTATTTGCAAATTCGCTGCTTATATCATTTGGTACCTCTGTATTGAGAGTATTGGTTTTGCCGGTTTCGTGATAGTAAACTGAATTTGTTATATTTAAGACATCGTTCATGGCAGCAATAGCACTTCCATTTGATATAACGTCGTTATTTAATGTTGTACTTGCAAGATTATTTGCCATTGTAGTACTATCAAATGCCGCATTATCAGTCACCGTACTAACATGCGCGGAAGTCATATGAGAGCTGTGCTCAGGATTATCTTTAAATATCGGCATTTTAGTAGTTATTTCAAAAACATTGGCATTTACCGAAGAATGATCACCATCATGAATAAATGTAATTTTAATTATTTCATCGTTTAATGTAATGTTTTGAATTACGCTAGATTCTGTAAAGAGTTCTGTTGTATTTTGTAAACTTTGGGCTGTAGATAAAACATTTTGCTCCTTGTAAGTAATGTTTACGTCATTTAAAGGTTCAGAAATGTTAGAGTGAATGGTACCTACATCACGAGTTGTTTCAGGTTCTTTAATAACAACTGTAAGATCAAGGGAACTATCTTCATTAGCTGGATCAAAATAGACAATGCCTTGTACAGTTGTAGTATCTATTTTAGTTGTTTCAGTTTGAGAAGACATGGTTGTCGATTTAACAGACTTAAATAGTCTTGTGGTCTGCTTTTGTACTTTGCTCTTTACGTCCGCATACTTTTGATCGTATTTTTTGGGTAAAATATGTTTATTCATTTCTTTTTTATCTTTTGTTACATTCAATGTATCGACAAGTGGTATTTCTGTAGTAATTGACGGCGTTGTAGCATCTGTGATCATTTTTAATTCCTTGTTTGTTGACTGCGTATCGTTGTTGTCATCTACATGTTTTGTTAGTCGGTGTTCAGTATGTTGTTGGGCTAATTTTTCTTCGAATGACACAGCGGTCATATCATCGTTAACTTTAGCTTTTGCCATAACTAACGGGGGAACAAAATGATCGGTTGGTTGACTAAATATATTTTCAAAATTACCTAATCGTGCAAGTTCTTCATGCAGTAATTTATGTTGTTTATTTTTTTCATCTTCCTGTTTTTCCAGTAGCTCGTTAGTATAGAAATTATCATGTGTTGGTAGTTTAGGGATATCATTATTCTGAAGGTTGTTATTTAAAACTACATCTAAATTAATGTTTTTGGTTGCCAAAATTCTATTATCCTGGTTAAGCTCAGGTTGATGTTTAATGACAAATTTGTTCTGAGTATCGAAAACATGTTTCAGTAGGTCTGGAGTTGTTGTAATAGAGTTTAGTAAGTTACTATCGTCTTCACGTTCAGTTGTTATATTTTCTTCAACCGTGACGTCATTGTTTTCCTGATCAGCATCTGTAGTCACCCAGGTGGTGACCGCTGAAGATATGCTCGTTGAAGCCGCATCATCTTCTTCAGCGCATGAAAGATCTCTTAAAAGGTCTTCGTGTTTCTGTTAAACATAGAACTTCATATTAATTAAATATTATATTACCCGAAGCCTTCTTAATTAATTGCTCTATTGTCATATTATATTCACCGCCGCTCGAGCCTTGAATTGGAAATTCTACTAACTAATAGGCATATGTTTAAACACCTGCTAAGGTTTTAATAATTCTGGAACACTTATGATTTATCTCAAATATTAATACATCATTTTGAATATTAAATACATATAATGTTTTAATATATATAACGGTTATATAACCAGCTACGTAAGCCATTTGGTGATTATTAGTAGCTATATAATGTTTATTATTTCTATTTTAAAATACTATTATGATATTTTTCAGAGATCGCTATATCCGCGCTTGTCCCGTCTCGGAAGTTAAAAATGCATTAGAGCAAAAAACATGCTTAACGGACTATACAAATCAGCTAGGGTATTTGTGTATTAGAAATAGCAAACATGAATGTATGTATCTAATAACTCATTAGCGACTATCGCAGTCATAATACACCAAATAGGATTATAGACTTAACTAAAACCATCCATACATGCTTTGCTTTCCTTGTGGGCTTGGAAAGCCTCAGTTAAGCATGTACACATGTACGCTTTAGTTAAACCTTAACTAATCTAAAACCTTAAATAAAATGCTGCTCCTTTTGCAGCAGCATTTTACTAGTAGAATATCATTTCAGTGTGGCGAAACGGTTACCATACTGATTTGATACGCAGTTGGTTGCGGGTTCAATCCCCGGTCAGACAGATGTCAGATGAATAATGTAATTGAAATTTCTGTACTGAATCTTAATAAATAACGCTTCAATAACAAGACAAAGGCGCACACCCAGACCAAGTACGGAAATTTAAACTCATCATTTAAATTTCCGCCTCGCTGGGAATCGAACCCAGGACCCTTATATTAGCGCTCCGCCGTGTTAACCATTGCGCCATCCGGGTCGTCAAAGGAAAGGAAGAACCCAAGTGTGAGGTTATAACCGCAGAAAGCGTTGTTATTATTAATTTTATTATCTTATGTGGTAATGTGAAGTGCAGTAGGTATGTATTCTTTTTTTTCTTAAATACTTTTTGCACCCATAGCCCCACATTAGGATCTACTCGACCGTCATGAGTGCCATGAACACACAAAGACGAATAAACAAACACCCGAACCCAGAACAAAAAGCTCATCATTCAAATATCAGTCTGGCCGGGGATCGAACCCGGAACTCATTGCGTGTCAGTTTGGTGGCTGTGGGTTACATACCACGTTCCCAGTACACTGGACCCTCTTGACGCCAGCCAGCCCGCAGTCCGCCGTCAGCTGCACCGCGGCACTCTCGGGCAAGTACAGCACCGTCAGCGCTGGTAACGCCCGCACCATGCAACCCTCGTTGCCCAAAGCCCACTGTGGTACTGTGGGCAAAGGTAAATGTAAAGTAAATGGTCAGATGATCTGGAATACAATTTGATTACTAAATGCTGTAGTGAGCGCTTTTAATCGAATATCGTTTTGTTAATAAAAGTTCTGGATTTTGGTTTGGAGGCGTTTAAATAAACAAAGTAGGTATATAATATCTAGACGACTGACAAGTTTGAAGACAGCCACGACTTTTATTTAAGTTTTATGTATAAAACTTGTACGGTACACAATTTTAAAATTTAATATTTCAAAAGTTATTAACGAATGTTGCTCTTTAAAACTAATTAAACTTTATAAAGTTAATATACGATAACTGAACCATGTCATAAAATGTTTTAATATTTTACTAACTGTTGCCCAAGACTTCGTACACCCAAATTAATTATAGTCTATGCTCTATTATAATATAATTACTATATTATTTAGTATAGTTTATATTGAAAAGCATCTTTTGTACTAACAAACATTAAACGTTTCAAATCGAAAAACCTTTCTTAATAAGTGTTATTATAAAATACCTATTATCCAAATTTCATTATTCTAGCTGTAATAAACTCTACTTTAGTTTTTTTCTTTCCAGTCAATTAAAGTATTAATTTAAGTACATATTATGACTAGATTGTGATTAACAGCCAAATAAATTAAATTATCAATATTAATGTATCGGTTGCTAGGTTCTTACCAGGTAGTTCACAGATGAAGGAGGCCACAGTAGGTCCACCGCAGGCGCGCGCTTCCCAGCGGTAATCAGCGGCGGGATCCGCGGCAGCGCACAGCGGCGCTGACCGGGCGTCGGGGGCAGAGCTCCAGTATCCATCGCCACTTAACCCACGGTAGTCGCTAGAGAACACATGCACGGAAATATACAGTTTATTTAACTTATAGGACTCTGAAGTAGCAAACGAGAGTATAGTCCATCTAATGGTATAGAACCGTCAAAGCCTATGAGCAAATGCAGCCAACTCCAGATAGGATTGGAACACTTATTGAGGTTGGCGATTAACACTACTGTTACAAGGCATCAAAAGTTGTAAAGTTTTAGAGGTAGAGTCTAATCGCAAATGGATCTATCGCGTTTTCCTGAAGATAGGGGTGGTAATGCGCCGGTCATTGGTTTTACGTTTCTCCTGCTCTATTATTTATCATTAATTAAATAAAAATATATCTTGTGCGAAACTTTCGACATCAGATGAACTGTAATTGCTACAACAATCAAGTTGTCACATTTTATTAAAAACTAGCTGAACCCCGCGGTTTCACTCGCGTTTAAAAAGTAAAAAAAGAATACATATTTAAACATAACTGAAATCCGGTTCTCCCGCGCGCGTTGATGCTTATTTCAAAAATTAACTAAACGGCTAAACGGCTGGACCGATGTTGACGGGACTTTCACTGGCAGATAGCTAAGGCTAATATAGGCTATATACTTTAATTTTAGAAAAAAGCATTAGCGCGCGCGCCACGCTCATGCGGGCCCCCTCGCGGGAGCACGGGTTGATACCTACGTTTAGATAAGTGTTCCTTTTTACTTTTTTAACGTGGGTGAAACCGCGGGGATCAGCTAGTGAAGAAATAAATGTGTTTCATGGAATACAAAGAACAAAAAATGCATTTGAATTATCGTGAAAACAAATACATTACCCGGAAATCCGATATAATTTATGATTCAGAGCCAGAGCGCTTGCGCAGCTTGTATCGCCGGTCGCAATACCGGCAGATCTTGAAGCGACCCGAGCGAGACCGGCAGCGCCAATTATATCTGTCAATGTGAATATCATTTTAAAAGAAAATCGTTACTAACTACATTCTTTACGAAGTTAACCACGGTTGTGTTGCTGCCCCCGAGGTTTAAGGCGGTCGCCTCATTAAGTGACCAAGCAACCCTTACGTGGAAACTACTCATGGTAAGTGCCGCTATCATGGACATTTGTTATCAGCCCACATAAAATTGAACTACTACTACTTACCTACCTAAACTGTAATGCTAACAAAAACGCGAGGCTTAAAAAAGGGCGAGACGTTACTAATCTGTTAAAACTTTAAACAACTGAGAGTTTATGGTGGAAATTACTTTATTTATTGTGTATTTTTGTATAGGTATCAACCAAGGTATTTTTAGGTTTTAACCTACCCTAAAATATAAGAAATATCTTCGCGTTGTATCTATCCGTGTCAAATTTATAATACCTCGGACGCCTAGAGCTAGATCGCCGCCGTCGCCGCGAGCAACGTCGCCGCCGACAGCGCGACTGCCGCACGCTGTACCGCCGATCACCTCTCCGGCAGCGCTTGAACCGGCCCGTTCGCGTGCGGCAGCGACTGTAAGTCTCGAACTCTTGTTAATTAATAAATAAGGAGTAACAAAGACGATGCGCCCATGTCCCCTCGATTTATGTAGATTTCAACCAAAATACATATTTTGAGAGCGGTGTAGAGTTAAATAAGTTATCTTCAAATGTGTTCGCGTATCGCGTACTGTAGGTAACACATTAAAGCATCTATGAAAAAAATAGCCAACGAAAGATGTTTGATAATACCAACTCGAGTTGGACGGGACTATCGGAGAAACAGTTATAAAATTGAAGTGTTTGTTACAGATTTCAAATTATTGATTTATACACGGTATACACGATACCTATAACAAAAATGCATTTTTTGTCTGTCTGTATGTTTGGCTGAGGTAATCTTTTAAACCGCCGGACCAATTTTGACGGGACTTCGCTAGAAGATAGCTGAAGGTCTAAGCCGTAACATAGGCTACTTTAATTTTTGAAAAATGCATTAGCGCGCATGCGCGTGCCATCGCGGGACAGTCGGGTCTCACTTATGTTGAAATATGTATGCCTTTTTACTTCATTAACGCGGGTGAAACCGCGGAGATCAGCTAGTCTATATATTATAAGGAGCTATTGTACAAAATCGAATACCTCTACTGACATCTATTGCCTGTCTATCAGTCTGTGTTAGACTATTAGATATTTTATACGACCTTACTTTGCTATATTTAGATAATTTTCCAGAGTCACAATTCAATACTCACGTTCTGCACATCCTGAAAAATAAGGAAATTTGATGATATAAAGAACCACATTTTGGAAAACAACAAATTGACCAATGGTAATGAAATTAATAAATGGACGAAATGTTTAATGTAGATTAAGACTACGTGAAATCCTATAATAATAGGATTGGAAAAATATACTAATCTATGGTGCTGTTGGCGCGTTTACATTGAACCATTGACCGAATTAGTTGCCCGGATTCGGTAACCGCACTAGTTTACATTAGATCGGTCACCGATCGCATTCATTCGCATTTTTTCGTCGTCATTCGCATTTTTTTCGTCGACCTCCACTTCATTTGTGTCCCTAACAAGCCGATTACCGAATACGGCTAAACGTATTTTCACATTTAATCGGTCACCGCAAAATGACCGCATTAGAATACAGCTACCGAATTGCCGTTTTCATTGATCGGTGACCGAATACGGCCAAACTGTGATTATGTAAAGGTGCCATAAAGTTGAATCAATATCTCGATCGTATGATAATTTGATTGGTAGATAAGATAGGACAAGAAAAATGGGTGAATAGTTGGATAATATAATGGATTTTAAAATGGATGCTTGGATAAATAAAACGGTAAGTACTTTCGTTTCCGGCGACATCTTGCCATATTGTGTCTGAAAGAAAATATAACTTGATAATAATTTAAACTTTATATTATTATTGACACATATTACATAGATGTCTGCCTGAGGTCGAACTCAGATCCGTTGTTTGCTAAGAATTAACTTAGAATGCCTCTTATTACACTAAAATAAATCCCTTGAGATGTCGGTCTTGAACAGTACCGTCCTGTCTTCCCTTAGATTAAGGGACAATATCCAGCCTCATTATCCCTATTACGAATTAATTACGTTTAGTGAAACGTTCCTCGTTTACGTTTGGGCCCATACATATACATGCAGCACCTCTAGCGGACCGTTTTGGTACTAAAATTTCACTATGGAAAACAGGCGTACAAGTAAACCAAGATCGTATCAAGAAAACATAACAAACTCGTACTAAGGATACAGGGCAGCAGCGCCTTCCTGTATAACATCAATCGACTATGGTGTTACGGTGTCTTTATCTACCAGTGGACCTCACAGACTGATCAATGGATTATAATAAAAGAAATACTTACGTCTACATATAAAATAAACAGGTACAAAAATATATATTTGATGTTATTTACTTCACATTTTAAACTAGGTAATTTTCTCAAAATATACTCATTGATAAAGAGTAGAGACTTAAAATATTTGTGTCAAATTCTGTTTTAACATTCTAATTTCAAATGCCGAATTTTCTTCTGCGATCATAGACAACAGAAAAGAAGAGTTCTATTTGGAATTGACAACAGAGTAGTAAAAGAATAGAGTAGTCAGTTACAACCATGAAAGAAAGAGACAACAGGAAGTGCCGAATAGGCGGATCGAGATGACTACCAGTATGAAAAACCTGTCATACTTAACGTCAGTGCTTGCCAGCTATTAAGACACTTAAGTTGTTGTTACGGATTTGTAGAACTTCATACATTCCGTACTGCGTAATACATTAGCAGTACATATAATGTATCGAAAGGAGTTATTTCGTACTATTATATAGGCAAGTGTATTTACAAATTTATTTTAGATTTATTTATTGAAAATTTCTAATTTGAGAAAATAATATCGTCGACAATCAAAAGCCACTCAGTTACTTTTAGATAAGATCCAATTTAAATTGTCATGTCGGTTGCCATGGTTACGCTATTCAACCGTTTTTCAACGAGGTTCTGTACGTTAATGTCACATTGTTAATTGCTCACACAAAAATCTTGCTTATTGTATTGTACCGAAAGCATGTAATTGGTTGTATAGAATTGTTTGTCACGACTACCCATGTTGACGACAGACAACCAATAAATGCAGGTTAATAGTGGTAAGAATAAGATAAATGATATCTGTTTGTTTTGGCTACAGCGGTTCCCATACTAATCGGCTTATATGCCACTTCATCGGCTTATAAGCCACTTTTATCTTCTTTCCCATATCTGTGGTTACTACACTTGTCAGAACTTTTGCAATTATGATTTAAAATGTTTAGTTATAAATTGGACAACACTTGTGTATACTTATCAAATTGCAATTAGCTCTTTATAAACGAAAAAATATTTATCTACTTTTAACAACTAGCTCAATTCTTAGATCGTATTAGTAGGGTCCTACATCTATGATTGACCTTAAAATCTACGGAAGGTGAAAAGAAAACAAGAAGATATGGCTAAACAAAATATATTTTACATTATCACATAACTTAACAAAGCTTTATTTAATATGAACCAAATTAATCCTATTTAACACAGTAATTAATAATAATAATCAGTATAAAGATACATAATGGTGTTACCGTACTGTAATTTTACTAGAGCGTTTTTATGACTTAACCCATAAAAGAAAGAGACAGAAAGAAGTGGTATGAAGGCAAATTGAGGCGACTACCAGTATGATCAGCTTAGCATACTTAACGTCAGTGCTTGCCAGTCATTAAGACACATATATTTTGTTTTGCGGGATGTTAAATTTATGTAAAACTTCGTAAACATGCCTCATTTAATTATGACAACAGATTACCAACAAAAATGCAGGTTTCTTAATGGTAAGAATACGATTAGGTACTGATATATATACGTTTGTTTGGCGACAGCAGTTTCCATACTAATTGGCTTTCATGCCACTTCCCCATCTTTCTCTTTTCCGTGGCTTTACCTAATTGTTTTCTTGTTATATTAACATTTACTTGATATAATAAAAACCGCTCATATAAAACGCTGCATGGAAATGCTTTATGGTGAAATTTAACCTATAATAAAAACTTCTACACACTTTCTGCCTCCGTTTTTACAATTTGATCTTTGTCTAACGGTCGGTAGCAATAACTTACTATATCCGTAACTGGATTATAGTAAGTTATTGAAACTGGCCCTAAGTGTATCCGCAAACTGCAGACTTTCTATCGGCCGATAGTTGGGTCATTTTCTTAATTACTGGAGAGAAATGGATTTATCGGCCGATACTAAATCGCTGTAATATGCGCATATGCATACCTCTCCATACTTTTTAAGAAAACGACCCAACTATCGACCGATAAAAAGTCTGGAGAGGGTATTCTAAAATGATAAATATTTCTGTTTTTCATTTAAAAGAAACAGAAATCAAAGCAAACAATCAATCAAGTCAAACAGGAATATTTGTCATTTTAGAATACCCGCAAACTGTAGAATTTTCATTCTGGGCAGATGCATACTGCTG
>DWPV01007483.1:0-10677 GCA_018251915.1 Urbanus proteus proteus
GTGGAGGGGATACGGGTTAGTGGCCAACCCGTGTCGAATGTTTTCAAACCGCCCATAAGGCCTCCAACAAGGTTTAACGACTGCTATAAATGATAACAGCCTGGACCGACAGCTTAATGTGCCTTCCGAAGCATGGAAAAGCGCATGAAATTTTGTCACTAGTGGTCACCCATCCATCTACTGACCGCGCCCGATGTTGCTTAGTTGCTTAACTTTGTAGATCGGTTAAGATCTAAGCATTTTCATCTAAAGTATGCAATATGTAAGCTGAATCGGAGTTCATTTGTTAAAATTCAATTATGATCACAAGATTGTTAAACGTTTGACTCAAACAAGACTGACAAAAATGTACCCATATTTATGTCTTCCAAATTATGAATATATACATATATTACTTGATGTACGAGAAACCTAGACATAAGTTTATTTGTTATATAACATAAATTGAGATAACTAGTACACGTCAATATAAATGTTTACAAATACGCTTATAGCAAAACAGAAAAACACGCTCAAAGGAAACATACGTCAGAAAAAATACCACTTATTTCTCTGCGAATATATTCCTTTACTTTAACTAACAAGCCAATGTAGGCACTTTATAAAGAGTGTAAAACTTTTCTGTCTTTTCCTTTCTTTTCTTTTCTTAAACAAATACGCTTGGACCGTGCAAATCCTTCAACGTGAAGAACTCAGAACAAACGGCTGAAGTGTTTTCCATCTGTCTGTCCCGCTCACTTCCACGGAGTATAGCATAGTGTGTCCCCTTCACTCTGTATCCTCTGTCACCTCAAGTAAAGTGGACGTTTAGTACTAGTGTCTTAAGTTTCTTTGTGTTTTGGTTTTGTAAAAGGAGGTAAGATTCCGTATTTTAGTTTGAGTCTTCACGATGACTTTTTGTGTTCAGATTTATGTGATTAGCTGCAACCCAAAATTCATTGCTTGAGTCATTTCCAATTTAAGGGAGGTTCTCTTAAGATATAAAAAGTTGTAATCCGCTTTTTACGTCTCCCTAAATTTATTTCTTGAAGTTTTACTAGGATTATCTGTTTTATAGTTGCCATGAAAACTATGAACAAACAACACAAAAATGTTGTAAGACAGACCAACCAGTATACCTTTTTTTTAAGACTTAATTATCAAATACATGGACATTTGTAAAACTTCATGTATAGAATAGGGCTTTAATCTGAAGTCAATCACAGATACGTTGCTGCTCCCCTTAATTTTTGAATAAAACTAACGCGCTTTGCCTAAGTTACGCCGTAGATTTTCAGCTATCTTCCAGTAAAAGTTTCGTCAAAATCGGTCCAGCCGTTTCGAAGATTACCTCAAATAAACAGAGCGACAGACAGACAAAAAAATCTATTTGCATATTTTTGTAGGCAACGTGTATAATTTCATATGCATTTAGTAAAAAAAAGTTATTTTGACGTTACAAACAGACACTTCGATTTTATTTATTTGTATAGACGACCACACTACAAATAGTTCTACAGTTACATAGCTACTGCTAAGGACTAAAACCATCGCCTCGCATAAAATTTCTTAACACATTTTAGAAAATTGATAACCTTCAACATAAATAAATAAATAAATCTTTAACAGGAAATCAACTACGACTCGCCCCGCGGCGGGGTGTCAGTGATCACGGAGAAGGGAGAGACTACCACCTCCCACCTCCTGGTCCAGAAGGCGAGGTCCACGGACTCCGGGCGGTACACCTGCGCGCCGGCCAACGCCAACCCGAGATCCGTGCTCGTTCATGTGTTGAGTGGTAAGTGGTTTTAGTATTTGATGAGTGGCGTAGGTTTGATCATGGTCGCAGTAGGTTCCGGGTTCAATCCCCGGTCTGAGATATCTGAATGACAAAATTTACGTTATCGTTATTATATCTGGCTGTTATATATTTTTATTTGTTTTTTGTTGTTGCTGTTTCTTTTTTTTTAGAAAATGAGCATGCAGTCCACGTGATGGTAAGTGGCAACTGCCGCCCATGGACATCTGTAATCAACCCTATATAAGATCAAGGTTACCTGAGGTTGACCACAGATGCGTACCCCTGAGGGCTGAGCTGGAACGCCTAAGATAAGTATGTCTCCCTAACCACACCCTTCAAACCAGAACACAGCAGTGCTTAACACTGCTGTTAACGCTACACTCATTGCCCAATACTAGGATTCTCACCTGTGTCGTGGGTGACATGGATACAAACACCCATAGACAGAACAGATATTTAAATTTATCATTCGGATATCTGTCTGGCCGGGAAACGAACCCGGGACCCATTGCGTGACAGACCAGTATGGTGACCGCTCTGCCACGGGGATTATCATCCATTTAATATCTTTAAACCATTCTATTTAAAATAGTTGTAGTTACAGCTGTTTACTGACCCACTTTTGCCAAGACAATCTTGTTCGATATTGCCTACGGCGGCTCAATTTCATTTCTGGAGAGTAATTGCTTTGTCCGGTTCGATTTACGTTGAACTTCACATGTGGGCTACATGTCACATGTGTACAGTGTATTATGTGTATTGTGTACCACATGTCATGTGGTATTCAGTTGTGTTGTGTATTATGTGTACTTTGTAAGTCATGTTATGTGGTATTCAGTAACAAATAAATAATCATTGAGTCGTTAAAAACAGTTATAGCATTTATTTTATTATTACGCTTATGCAATATGTATTCATACGCTGGGGTCCCAGGTTCGAATCCTCTAGAAGTACGAAAGGAAAGGAGTAGCAAATGACCATGCAGCCTACCGATGTTAAGTTGCCACTGCCGCCCATGGATATCTGTAAACAAGCCTAGATAATGTCGTTCTACTTGAGATTATCCACTGATGCGTTGCTACCTCTAAGGACTAAGTTGGAACACCCCAATTAAGTATGTCTCTTATTCTTTTATTATAAAAGCGCAATCATAACCACTTTATTCTTATTATTATAAAAAACGAATGTACCTACATGGATTGTACATATCAGAGCGAGTAAAGCCGCAGGAATAAACTAAAAAAAAAATTAAAACATAAACGCTTTCTATACTCATAGCCCCAAAGTAAGATTTTTTCATATGTCGTGGGTTCCATGGACACACACAAACACGAATACACAAACACCCAAACCCAGAACAGAATTCTTAATTTATCATTTAGATGTCTGTATGGCCGGGAATCGAACCCGGGACCTTTGAGCGTCACACCAGTATGTTAACCGTTCCGCCACGCGGGTCGTCTTATTAGTCGATAATGATATGTATAGATGCCATTATTGTCCCCAGGAGAGCACCCAGCCGCAATGCAGCATGGCGGGCAACTGCGGCTGCAGTACCCACTGCCGGCGGCGCTGCTCAGCGTGATCGTGGCCTTCATGGGCTGCTAGTATACAACCGACCATCCTTTTATAAGTAGAACCGTGCGGCTAGGCGGCGGCTCGCGGCTGCGGCTTGCGACTGCGGTATGCGGCTCGTAAAGATGGTAGTGCATTTGTCCGGAGTTGGAATAATATGATTTTTTTGTTAAAAATTGACTACGGAATGTATTTTAAAGATTAAGTTTGTATACTGGATTCTGAATAATGTTTGAGTTAAAATTGCTAAAAAGTGTTTAAAAGTGCTATAAAGTGCTTAAAAGTGCTAAAAAGTGCTTAAAAATACAATGAATTTATTAGTACTCTTCAGCCCATCTAATAATGTGTATAAACATTGACTTACGAAATAATGGATCTTGGGTATAAATAAAAACGTTATTAATAATGACTGTAATAATGAATATTTTTTTGATTGAAATTTTCAATTAAAAACGGTCGAGTTTCAAGTGCTACAATGCACTCGTTTTAATTATAAGTACCTATTATATCAGAACAAATTCATTAGATTATATTATCGTACTCATTAGCAGTCTATATCTCTAGTTCATCCATCAAGTACTAAACTTATATTCTGATTTGTAAAACAAAGACCGAATCCTATCAGTAATTGGGTTAATATGTCCACCGCCCGCAGAAACTACGTAACGACTAAACTTAACGTAAAACTGACACTCAGTTCGGAAAACTCTTTTGTAAACCAGGCACAATCTCGGCCAAATAAGGGCTAGCACACACAAATTAAAAATATAACTTATGTAAATATATGTTATAACAGGACGATTATATTATAACGTTATATATTATAATTTAATCTGTTGTGTTATTTTTAATATATTTGCTACGAATATTACATGTGTTGCAGAATGTTTGTTGTTTTGCATGTAATCTGAATGTATTTCAATAATAACCTTATATTGTAGTTATGTATGTGTTATGTCAGGACGTAATATACTCATTAATACTCAGTGTTTTGGCCATCATACATTATTTATAGTCACATATTTCGTAATTACTGAATGAATATAAATGATATATCGTTATAATCTGTTATAAGTCCGTGAGCCGCGAGTCGCATGATATATTAACAATAAATAGTTAGTTGTAAGTATTATAATATATTGAGATTGTTATGACGTGGTCTTTTAGTATAAAAATAAAGGTGAATCCACATTGTAATATTACGTTATAGACAATGGGTGCGTTTATACAGTGACCGATTTTTGCTTAGCATATAGCAGAAACTTTCGTGTTGTAAAATATATTAAATTGTAACAAAATGCACCCTAATTAATTGTAACTAAGCCCTTTTGTACATATTTAGTAATTGTAATCGTTTTGTTTGTAAGTTAATGAAATATATGTATACTTAAATATTATGAAAACTATTAAAGTACGTATTTAAAAATGATAGCATGATTTAATTATTAAATTTGATATGCACATACGAAGTGTTTAAGGTATTAGGATAATGTAAATGTATCGCAGTGTATAACAATGTGGACACACCTTTACACTTCGAAGCGCAAAATTTAAGTTCATCGGTTGGTCCACATGTTGGTTCTAACATTGGCGTCAAGTCATATGTCCAACGGGTAGAGCTAGAAGCCATACACGAACGTGTGCCCCAATATTGGCGCCAATGCTATTTTTAGAAGTAAGTCTTGTTGGGGCCAACCATGAAAGAAAGAGACAACAGGAAGTGGCATACGAGCCAATTAGTATGGGAACCGCTGTAGCCAAACAATTACATAGAAATCAGTACCTTATCGTTTTCTTACCACTAAAAAACCTGCATTTTTATTGTTGTCAGTTTTCAACAAT
The DNA here is from genome assembly GCA_018251915.1 of Urbanus proteus proteus. Lineage (NCBI taxonomy): Eukaryota > Metazoa > Arthropoda > Insecta > Lepidoptera > Hesperiidae > Urbanus > Urbanus proteus. The sequence continues at coordinate 5,198 of DWPV01007483.1, forward strand.
GAACGGAGCACGTTTACGAAGTTTTACAAAAATATTTGTACCCGCAAAACAAAAATAACGTGTATAACTGGCAAGCACTGACGTTAAGTATGCTAATCTGATCATAGTGGTAGTCGCCTCAATTCGCCCATGTGCCATTTCCTGCTGTCTCCTTGTTTCATGGGGCCAACAATGAAACCAACGTGTGTAGCGAACCTTAAACGAAAAGTTGTACGGTCCACAATTTGTCAGCTTTGTTCTCGGTGGGGAGCTTTCAAGATAAGTGTTTCAAGGGATCCAAGTGTTTTCAAGTGATTTCAAGTGTTTTCAAGTGATTTCAAAACTGTACATGTCTCGATGGGAACTCAAAGAGCGCTACCAGTATGTAACGTGTACTGCAATGGGTTTGTTTTTAAAGTGCAATTCGGATTTTGATAAGTTTTGACAAAAATTGTTAAATGTTATGAGCTCAGATAAATAAAGTAGGTAAATCTATCATTCCTAACAAAAAAATGAAGCCATTTTTAAAATGTTCGGGTTATAAAAGTGATTATGTAACTAAAGGTACTGACAAAAAACTACGCTAGTTTTGTGTGTGTGCGTATAAATACATGAAAGTAGCATAGTTTTTGGACTTCCCTCAAATACAAGGCGGTAAGTAATCTACCTGTTTTATTTATCTGAGGTTTTGAGTCTGAATTTAAGTGTATTACGAGGTATTCCAATATTAAAAATCTGATAAGGTGAATTAATTTTCTAGACCTTCTATCTCAGTCCTCAGTAATAGATACTCAGTAATAGAAACAATATAACATTAAATTCAATTTGACTAAATTGGAAAGCTTCTAATCTTAAAATACATATATTAAATCAAATCACAGCAGTGCACAGCCTATATATCTACAGACATTATGGCAGGCAAAATCTTATTTTATTTACTAGCTGGTCCCCGCAGTTTTACCCGCGTTAGGTAAAAACACGTACATATTAAAACACAAGTGATAAAAAAAATAAAGTAGTCTTTGTTAAGCCCTTCAGCTATCTTTTAGTGAAAGTCCCATTCAAATCGATTCAGCCGTTTAAAAGATTACCTCAGACAAACAAACAGACAGACAAGAAAAATAGCATTTTTGTTATAGGTATCGTGTATATTTCCATATGCATTGAGTAAAAAGTTGTTTTTTTTTAATCACAATATTTACTTGTATACATAGATGTAACAATTCAGACACAAGCCGTAATTATCAAAGGGAAAATATGATTTTGTTTGTCACGATACATTCAATGTCTGTATATAAAACCTGTACCCTTGAAGTTAGTTCACTCATGCCACTAACGTAAGCCATTAGGCTTATCTCATTAGTACACATCAGGCTTATTAAGCAAACGACTAGGTCCTGACATAAAAAGGACCATAAAGGAACTTTCTTCAAGGTCTTGCAGATCAGCTATAAATAATGATTTTACTGTGACATAAAGACCTAATACTCAAGTGATGAACTCTATGTTTAGGCAGTAGAGTTTATATTACATGGAATATGTTGACCTTTATAAAGATACTTAAAACATTAGTCTTTTATGAGACTACTTGTTAGGTTGTTTCACCGCAAGAGAGTAACGAGTATGAGGGAGTAATAAAACTATTTATAAATACACTAGTTTTGCCCGCGGCTTTGCACGCGTTAAATTACATGTAAACCATTCTCTTGAATCACTCTTTCTATTAAAAAACCGAATCAAAATCCGTTGCGTAGTTTTAAAGATCTAAGCATACATAGGGACAGCGGTAAGCGACTTTTTTTTATACTATGTACTGATTTGTGAAGAGATTCCTTCGTGGTTCTAGTATGTCCACACTGTTACACCTGTTTCTGGTTTTTATCGTCGTCATCATCGTCAACCCATTATTGCCCCACTGCTGGGCACGGGTCTGCTCTCAACGCAAGAGAGATTTAAGCCTTAGCGCACTGCGCATCAAATGTGAATTGGTAGAATTCGCATACCTTTTAGAACTGTTTCATTCACTAAGCAAGAGATAATTAAATTTTAATTCGCTCATAAATCAAAGATGAACCTCGGATCTCACGTTTGAGAGGTCAACAAGTATAGATAAGATAGGATAATGAATTGAAAGCGAATGTATTTTAATAATAACGAACATAATAATAATCTCATCTAAATCAACAAAGTTCAAACACTCAAACATTCACTAATCTGACTTATTATTACTTGAGTCCGGCGAATAGATCCGAATCAAATATTCAAAGGATATTAACGCGAATGTTTGACGAACACAACGAATATTGTTTAATATTAATCATTAATCATGAATCTGGACCGACCTTGACACGGACCTCCAAGGGGCTTACGAGACTTTCCAATTAAAATTTTGAAAATTTACATTCAAATGTACACTCTATTATGAAGTTCCAGAGTTAATTTCACAGCTACACTTATTTTGAACGTTAATTAGAAATTACATTTATTGATTGCGGGGTTCAGACTGAAATAAGCTGACGGTTGCGTTATTTGAATGTTTTTAATTAAGTTTATTTGTAATTAAGATTTTCACTATGTTCCAACTGAAAACCCATCTCTGCGCCTGGTATAGAGATTTTTTATGATCGAAGTAGCAAACGCGCATGCTTCATGATGGTAAGTAGCCACTGCCTTCTATTTTCCAGTGAAAGTCCCGTCAAAATCGGTTCAGCCGGTTAGAAGATTACCTCAGCCAAACAGAAAGTCAGACAGACATTTTTTAAATTGCATTTTTGCCATAGGTATCGTGTATACTTTTATATGCATTGAGTAAAAGGTTGTTAATTTGAAATCGGAAACAGACACTTCAATTTTATTTATCTGTATAGATGTAGAACAATGTTGGAATACCTCATAGTGAAATCTTTGCCTCGGTCACTCTTCAAACCGTAACAATCGTATCTTTTTTTATTTGTTTCATAAATGTCTAATTCAAAAGTGATGATGTTGGCATACATTAAGTAATAGTAAGTTACAACTAAGTTTCCAACTAATGTTTAAAGTTAGTGATATGGAGATATGCATTTGTGTTTACAGATACTCACTAATAAAAAACTTTTGTACCATTAGTTTGTCTAGGTAGAAAATTTTGTTTTTATTTATAAATCTTCGAGATATAAGCTACTCAGAATACTCAATCAGATTTTTAATTCATTTTGCAATTAAAAAAACAACTTTTATTAAGTCAAATGAAAAACCATTTAATGAAAGTAATAAAAAATATTACGATAATTATACATACAAATTTCAAAATCGGATCAAAATAAAATATTAATCTAATTAAAAAGCACTCGGAACATTTTAATATTATTTGGCTTTGTGGCTTATATCTCGGAATGGGGAATAAATTCGAAAATAATTATTGTTAATGATCGTTTTTAATGACACCGCAAGTGTAAACTGCATTGAAAACCGCTGTAAATATTTAATAATTAATAATTAATCATTAAAGAACGTAGTTCATTAACCATTTATTAATTTATCCTTTGATTCGACAAATGTGGACCAAATGAACGATGCAATATTGCTGCATTAAAATTTTAATATAATTTATAAATATTTCAACGATTCGTTATAATTACGTTCGTTATTGTAAACGTTATTAACATAATTATAGCGTTATTAATATGAAGCGATGCGATGTAAACTCAAAATATTTAATAATTAAATCGTCATATTGTGACTATTCAGAAGTATTCTGTAATAAATGATCTAAGGGTAGGTATCACATGAGCGACAGTTCGTATGGTCGACCATCATCTAGCGATAGTCACTGATAACAGGGAATGCCAGTCCACGATATTCGCTGGCTGTCAAAGAGATGAATATTGTCTACAGACAAGATCTAAAAGATCCAAAGATCTAAAGATCTAAAGGAGACCTACAGATTTAAAGATCCAAAGATCTAAAGATCTAAACAAGATATAAAAAGATCTAAAGATCTAAAAGGCGTTGCAGTGATCTCAACACCAACTAGAAATAATTCATCCTAATGTAAAAAACCAGGATAGAATCCTTAATCACCTCCTATACTGCGAGATCCTATAAAAGTAGTAATTCGAAAGTCATTTTACGTATTTGTTGCAAAATATTCACTTAAAATTAGGATAAAATTGTGTTAAATAATGGATGTTTTATTTTCTTTATAACACTTGGGTCATATTTGTCGTAGCAAAGTGATGTTCAGTTTTTAAGCATTTATACTAACCCTGGTAGTCATACGTCATTTGAGAGCTAAAGTTATTTCTTAAAAAATATAAATTGTAATAGAAATATTGTAATTATATTTAATATTTACGTAAGTTATCTAATATAATGTAATTACGAATTAATTAAGGAGATTGTTTTAATAGATCTTTGTGTAAGACAAGGTTTGTGTATATAGTTAATTTAAGGTGTTAATTAAGAAAAATAAAATTATTGACCGTCGAAAATAAATGTGTAGTTTTATTTTAAATAAAAAAATAATAATAATTATTTATTTTTTCTATTTATATTTTTCTATCATATTTTATTTTTTCTAATATGACTGAGTCACTCAGCCGCCTTTGTAAATTAACTCATTGCGTGAATAACATACAAAAAACTGTGAACCTATTGGAATTAACTCACTGCGTGGCTTACATTCGAAAATAATTTATGAAACTATAGGAATTAACTCATTGCGTGACTTACATGCAATAAAAATCGATAAAACTATAGGAATTAACTCACTGCGTGGCTTACATGCGCAACAATTACTTGGTATTATTTATAGGCAAAACGGACTATAGCATAATGATGTCCATACACGAAGAATTTTAAACAAGCCGAACACATTAACCAATTAAAGTTGTTATTCAAACTAAACATTACCTACACAATCCTACATTGTTCCTTATAACAAAGAAGTAAGCGTCACACTCCCTTACTGTGAGTAAGGGTGAATAATACATGAGGCGTAGCGACTGTCAACCGCTAACAACTTGTACTTGTTTAAACAGAGTGTTTATGATAAACTCAGGGTAAATTACAGGTAAGTGTTGGAAATGGTAAGTAAAGTTAAAAGTTGTGTGTTACAACGTTTCATTTGATTTAAAATAACATGTTGCGATTTATTATGTGTGTTATAAAATCTGTTATATTTTTATAACAGTTATAATTTGGAAAATATAATGTAGCAATATTTCTAACTATATAATTATTGTTACACCTGAAGATTAAGTTAAAATGTTTTATGTGGTTAGTAGTAGCATTGTCACATCCTACAAATTGGAAGAAGTACTGTTGGATTAACCCTATTTTAGGCAAAAAAGACTAGCAGTAAGATATTCTGTTGAACCATGAGTAACCGGACACATTAACCAATTAAAGTTGTTATTCAAACTAAACATTACCTACACAATGCTACATTGTTCCTTATAACAAAGAAGTAAGCGTCACACTCCCTTACTGTGAGTAAGGGTGAATAATACATGAGGCGT
>DWPV01007484.1:0-10675 GCA_018251915.1 Urbanus proteus proteus
GTTAATCTAACAACACCAGTGGCCCGTACGTCTAGTCAACAACACTCACGTCCTTGGTGTGGTTAATCTAACAACACAAGTTGCCCGTGCGTCTAGCATCAAAAACACTCACGTCCTTGGTGTGGTGGTGGTGGAAGGCCCTGGTGTCGGCCAGCAGCCGGAGCGCCTTGGCCGGGGCGAGCGCGCCCGGCAGGCGGTAGGCGTGCAGCCAGCCCAGGGACACCAGCTGCACGTGCTTCGCTTCCAGCCGCGCGTACGCTGTGCTCGCTGCCCAGGCGTTACCTGGAAAATTAGGTGGTTTTTTTTATTATTTTTGTAGTAAGGGAATCTTCATGTGATTCAAATACAGGCTAAAAAAATATTTTTTATTTTTGTAGTAAGGGAATGTTTATTTGACTCACAGACAAAAAAATATTGATATTTATTGCTATAAAATTGTGGTCTACTAAAGTACACTTTTAACATTAATTTAGCTTAAATGTTTTTAATTCATAGTTTATTTCATTTATCTTATAATCTGATTATCGTAATAAATGAAGGAAGTCTAAGGGATATTTGAAATATCAAAACGCAACGGTATTCCTGACACAGACATGACGTCACAGTTTAACTACAGTTTACAGTCTGAAACATTTTGAGAGACAGTGACAGATTCTAATTTAAATGTCTTTAATCTATATTTTAATTGAAATATTAAATTGTTTTTAAATTAACCAACTTTGAAAAGGAAGAGGTACTATGTGAATATTTTAAATATTTATATAGAAAATACAAACACACCCAGCAAATGGTACACAGAGACGAGCAGCAGCTTCGCGTGGAAGTTGGCGGGCGAGTGGTGCAGCACCAGCTCCAGGAGACTGGCCGCCTCCACCAGCGGGGAGGTGGTTTGCTGCTGCAGGGCTGGAAATTTAATTCAAATTCAAATTACATACATTACATTCAAATTACATACACATTAGGTTAAGAGATAAAATACAATCATATTTTAATTGCTTTTTTTTTGTAATATTGCAGTAATAGCAAATGAGCATGCAGTCCAGATGACAGATAGATACTACCATTCCCATGAACGGTATCCATATACCTGTGATTAATCAAATAAGCAAAATCCTGCATAGGGTCATTTGCAGTTGCATTGCGACTCTTGAAGATTACATTAGGTTGGACATGTATGTAGTTCGACTGTAGCGTCACCACCACCACACCTATCTATGTCTTATAACAGCAGTGTTCAGCATTGCTGTGTTCTGGTCTGAAGGATGTGGTAAGGGAGACATACTTATCTGAGGCGTTCCAACTTTGTCCTGAAGAGTAGCAATGCATCTGTGGCCGACCTCAGGTAGGACTGTGATCTTATCTGGGATTGATTACATTGGGATTGATTGGGGTTTCTTGTATAGATTACAGATGTCCATGGGCGGCAGTGGTCACTTACCATCAGGTGCACAGCTCGTTTGCTACTTCGATCATATAAAAAAAAACAATCAAAACACATAAATTAATTTGTAAAACACAACCAATTACTTAATTAGCTTGTTATTCGTATAATCTGTCATTACTCTGTAATTCTGTAAGTGTAATCCTTTTTGGCCATGTTATTTAAGCAACAAATTGTATTCTATTTTCATCTTTAATGCTGTTGGATTGCCTGATAAATAAAATAAATAAATTAATGTTCACATTCCTCAAGGTCATAAATAAACTTAACAACAACTAACCAGCGTGACAGTACAAATGCGCTGCAAGGGTCGCGTATCCGTCCACAGCGCAGAACTCAGTCAGGCTGGACGTGAGCAAGCTGTCCCGCAGGCACCTGAGGTACTGCCCCCGGAGGACGGTGGCCACCTGCACGCCGTACTCCGGGGACGCCGGCTCCGAGCTGAGACGCCACGCGCCGTAACACGACACGTGGCGTTGGATGTCGTCTGGCTGGAGAATAAATAAAAACTAGAGAATTATCTTAAAAACAACAAAACCCGACTGATTGAAATGTATTGACTTCGATACCCATATTGCTATGATTAAAAGAAAATTACTGCTAAGTTAGAGTAGAACTTACACATGGAGTTTCATACCAATAATGTGAGAATAATGTGTTAAAATTTAAACGACATTGCTATTATGATTTAACAGATAAACCGCAAAATATCGAGAAATACCGGTGTTTTGTATGGGGACACCCTACTATTATTAACTATTTTTTTTATTTTTAATATTTGTTGTTATAGCTGCAATAGAAATACACATTTTGAGAAAATTTCAAGTCCCAGCTATTACGGTTAAGAGATAGAATCCTGTGACGGACGTACAGTCAGACTGACTTAGTAATACTAATAGTATACTAATAGTTATATTTTTACCCTTTGGATACTGAACACTAAAAATTATATATTGCTTTAAGTGGTACATTGACTGACGACCTGCATAGAGCAGCTGTTACAAGCGATCCTGGGTTTGATCCCAGGCCAGATTAGATCTCAGACAGATCTAAATAATGAATTTCTATTTCTGTTTTAAATATGGGTGTTGGTGTATTAGTCTAGCTCTCTTTACATCAAGAAGGTACCCTATAGTATATCAATAGTATTAATTTCAATCTGATTCACATTCTAATACAGATGATAATAATCTTATTATTTCATTATAGCTATAAAGTTCAGATAACCAGTTATATAAACGATTCTGATATAATGTTTGTGACGAATAGGAATTGAAAAATCAGTGGAAATAGATTATAAACATTGTTATCCCATTGTATTTTCCATACTTGCATTGAAATTAGCAATAAAGATGAAGTATGGCTGACTCATAGTGTATGTAAAATGTGAATTAATGTAATTGAATACTGAAGGAAAGGTATATTTGTGATAGTAAAGTCAAGTTAGATACTTACAGTCCGAGGTTCACTGTTCTCATCAAATCCTAGACACGTCAAGAAGTCTCTGCTGTGTTCTTCTCTCTCCTTCTGGGGTATCATTGCTAGATACGGCCTAAGATCTGGTACGGCACACGGTTTGTGTGCGAACACCCTTAGATACTGCACACATAAGGCCACCCCGCTACCCAGCAAGGCCGTAGGATCACCGTCTTTAGACAATCTCCTCCATAACTCTAGTCTCGCTAAATAAGGCCCCCGTAACGTCCTTCCCGAAGACATACTTTCAACTAATTGACATATAAACTCATGGCACTTCTCTGCCGTATCGTCTGCAGCGTTGTCGGTGTCATTGGCACTATTGTCGTTCCCTTTCATTAATTCGAAAACAGAGTCAAAATAGGGTAAATAATAATCCCATCTATCCTGATTGTCCCATAGTAGTTCCTTACAAATTAGATTCAAACGTCTCCAATAACCTAATTTCTTCAAATACGGTATACATGCTTGGGCGGTCGATCCCGGTACTAATTGAGAATATAGGGGCCCTTCAATAAACTTCAATATGTCCTCCCATTTTTCTTGTAGCTCCAGAATCATGATATACAATCGTGCTTCCTGTTCCGCCTCCATTTTGTTTTCCATAATGAAATTGTCAACCATTCTTTGGGCTAAAGACAGAAGAATATTCTTTTTTGTTGTGTCGTCGGTTGCTTTTGCCTATAAAGTTAAAAATATTGGGTGAAGAGAGTGCTCCCAAGCATCTTATTCTTCAATCGTAATTTACTAACATTCAACAGGTATAAAATCTCCAATCTTATCCCTTTACAAAGGACATTGCTATCCATCAGCCTATTGAAGTCTATTCCTAGACATTGGCGTCTAAGGAGATTTTTCAAATAGTTTATGGTTCAGAGAAAGACGCTGCTGTCCATCTCCTGTATTTTATCCCTTAGTCACCTTCTACGACATCCAGGATAAAGAAGGAATGGTTCTATTAAACCAACACAACTTTTATATAACAGTATTTTTTGTTTTATATGATTGAAGTAGTAAACGAGCATGTAGTCCACCTGATGGTTAGTAGCTACTGCCGCCCATAGACTTCTCTAATCAACTGAAGTTGACCACAGATGCTACACCTGAGGACTGAGCTGGAACGCCTCAGATAAGTATGTCTTCCTTACCACACCCTTCAGACCAGAACACAGCAGTGCTTAACACTGCTGTTATAAGGCACAAATAGATGTGGCGGTGATGCTGCCAGTGTCGAACTAAGTTGGTAAAACTCTATCTACCACCTTTAAATTAATGTGATGCATACCTGTAACACAATGCTCATAACCGCCCAGAAGTAATACGGGTTCTTGGGTGCAAACTTATACAAAGCCATGGCCGCGCGTTGCTGCGCCCGGGGTTCACCCACGCGGACATACGACATGAAGAGATGGGAGTGGAGCTCCTCGCTCAGCGGCTCTACCTTCACCGCTGCCTCGTATATCTCGCACACTTTGTGGACTTGAAACAAAATTTGAGGTCACGTAAAATATTGTACAATTGTTGTTAAGCATATTATTTGTCACAACTGATCCCCGAGATTTCTCCCGCGTTTGAAAAGTAAAAAGGAATACATATTTCAATACAACTGAAATCTCGCTATCCCACGAGTGGGTCGGGCGTGGAGCGCTCGCTTATGCTTTTTTCAAAAATTAAAGTAGCCTATGTTAAGCCTTATCTTTCAGCTATCTTCCAGTGAAAATCCCTTCAAAATCGGTCCAGCCTTTTAGACGATTACCTCAGCCAAGAGAACTTACAATAATACGAACTTACAAAAATACGAACAGACACTTCAATTTTATTTATTTGTATGTATACAGCTTTACGACATATTCGTTATCATAACTTAATAACATTTTTTATTAACAGTCAAAATAGAAAATTATAACGTGATTAATTTTAATGACCAGAAAGATATAGTACAGTTGGATATTAGATTAGGACTGATATATGTGATGTAAGGTGATTAAATAACATCTGGTTACTATGGACTCACATGAGGATTACTTCGTATGTAATCCCACATGTACAAATGATATATCCATTATATAAAATAAAATAACATTGCATAAAAATAAAAGATTCCCATGTCTGTATATCACATATAGAGGGTGCTTTTTTAGTAATGTGTGGATGGGAAATCTGAAACTATGCATATTAGCGAAAAATGCTAGAACTTACGACGCCGGATTTTATAATAAACATAATGGCATAATGAGTTTTCCAAAAACTATTTGGCTTGCTGGAAGTCAAATTATGAGATAGAAACTGAGTATTTTCTGTATATCTTTTATTTATTTTTTTGTTCTTTTTATAGCACCTTCGTTGGCCCTCTAACTGCCCGAAGTTTGGCTGGCAGATAATGTTTATAGCTTTAAGTCCACCTTTGTACAAGCAATATTGTAATGGTACATAAAGATTAAATAAATAAATAGTGTCACTTATAAGATTAAAATTCAGAGGAACAACTGGTACTGACGGACGGACGGAACAACAAACTCAAGAAAATGGCAATTTGTTTAGAAAATACATGTTGATCCATACATTTGGAGCATTACTAATCATTTATTCGATGGTATGGTATGGTATTTAATCTTCACTTACAATAATGTACTTTATTACTGTAAGGCAAAGTATGCCTAAGACTTTTATTAGTTAATGATAAATAACACTTTTTATTATGCCATTCCGACAACCAATGGGTCCCGGGATCAATGAAAGACCAGACAGACATCTAAATGACGACTTTAGATTCCTGTTCAGGGTGTTTGTGTATTTGTCTATGTATATCTTTGATACCCACGACAGGAGAAAATCATAATGTGGGGCTATGATTGTAGAAAGGGTTATTCCTACTTAACTGCACACTAGGATTTATGCTGTATACTGAGTGCCACGCACACAAAGACAAACACGACCGATTACTCTAAGCATTGAATAGTTCACATTTTTAACAGCCTTCATAATGGAGGAGGTTCTTCATTAAGCTAGGCTAGGTATTTCTTTTTATAAAATCATATATTGAATTTACCTTATTCACATTATTTAAAAAGTTATGGGTTATTGACGTCTGACAAAGACTTCATATTAGAATTAACAGCGGCAACATTTTCTTTCAGCAGTTGGACTACCTCAGTTCAGCTGTATTTTTTTTATAAAATCAAATATTCAATTTAACTTATTCACGTTATTTAAAAAGTTATGGGTTATAGACGAAAACCTCATAGCGGTATTAACAGCGGAGAAAATTTCTTCAAACAGTTGGACTATGTACGGCGGGTACATACAAAATTTGATAGATATGGAAAACCAAAGTAATTACTTGTAATCCATAGCCTTTGACTACTAGAAACTTAACTTTCACTTGTTACTTCTACTGCACATTTTTAATATAAAGGAAATATTACACACAAAAACAATTGAGTTTACAATAAGATGGTGACACTCACACTGCTGCGACTCTCTGTACGTGATGGTCATCGCCTGGAGCGTTGTGTCGTCACTCGGCTTCTCCTCAGCGAGCGCATCCAACACAGTATGAGCCTCGGAAGCTTTTCCTAACCTAAAAAGCGCTAGAGCCTTCAATGCCCGCGCCGCCTGCAACGTCGGACTCTTCTTCAACACCTTCTCCGCCTCTTGCAGAGCCTTCTTATTGTTCCCATTATCCAACCAATCTACAACCAAATTGAACAATTAACGTAAATATTACCCCACAACTCATATAGGTTAGCGGATCTTCACCATATATCGGACGCAGCCGACGCTCCACGATACCGTCCTGCGTGTGCTGTGGCTGCACCGCCATTTTTCATTTATAAAGCCTTTTCAGCGGATTTAAACAGCCTTTTTGTGTATTTTTTTCAATTTTTAGCAGCACGTTTGTTTTGAGATTGTCTTTGGGTGCAGTGACAGTGACGTTTGATAGGGTTACAGGACTTGCCGGTTTTTACAACCACAGATAGCGTATGATACACATAGATAAAATATGACATGCCACGGAATTGGAATACTGTAATTTATTAAAATTCTAAACTCAACTCCACTCAATATCTATTTAGGTGCATAATTATATCTACTTTTTTATTAAGTAATATTAAACAGTAGAGGAATATTACCTGTAATATATGTGCCAGAAAATAGTACGTATTGCAACCTCTCTATAAATGTCATTGGATGTTGGATGGATTTTGTAGTTCACAGAGGTTCCTACACAGAGATTCAGAGAAATACCATACAAGCTATACTATACACGGGTAGGTGTCGGACTTTGTCTTTTTGTTCTATGTTCTAAACCACAGTCCTAAGCACTCACAAACATCATAAATCTTTCGATGCGCGGAATAGAAAGAAGACGAAGAAAAGCTTGTTAGAAAACCTATGTGCCTGGGAATTTCATTTTTCAAATGTCTAGTCTGCCAAGCCGCATTTTCTGTACGAACTTGAAGGTCAACTACAGATATAGCACAAAATGTCAGAAACAAAAGTTCAATAACCTTGTGGTTCCGTAAATGTAATAAAAAATTGGTTGATTGGTTTTACTCGACTTGACAAATTCCATACCATTTTTATTATTTAGATCAAAACTGATGATGATTCAATTAAATGATGTTAAAAAAGTTTTTTTATTTCTTTGCGTACCTTCGTCTGAAGTGCATAAAATAACAGATAGCCCAAAAAGGTCCAGAAACTACCTTCAATTGGATAAATCTCAATGGTTTTAATATTCTTTTTAAAAGTTGTATTATATTTATCTGCTTCATTCCTACTTGGTAAATTGTACCTACTTTCAATTTATAATGTTTCAAGCATTTTCTCATAAACACGTTAATTAGCTTATTCTAGAATCAATATGAAATCGTGTTTGTAAAAAACTGCCCAATTTTATTAGGAAGTGAAATAAATCAAGGCCGTAACATTTAAGCATTTAATTTAAACATAAATATAATTTACAAAGTTTCGAATTAAAACTAACTTAAATTATACACTCATTTCAGATCGAAATAAATTTACACAGGGGTGTATTTCGGAATCATAGTCAATAAGACCAATAAATTATTATCCATAGATTAAGTTACAAGTACTTCTTTTTTCACACATTTTGAGATTCAAAAATACAACCCCAAGTCGTCTCAATCATATCCAATCACGCAAACAATGAACAAGCTTTCATTCTTATAACTAAAAGGCAGTGTTGTTTTCAAATTCGTTGGGAGTATCATTAGGCTCTTAGGTCTATAGTTTCGAAGCCCAATTTCGTGATGGGCTTCGGTGAGGATATTTCTGGTGGGCACTCTTGAGAAAGCGAAGTTCTCTTGTGCCTGGGTGGCGGCACAGGTGCGGGAGGCGCCTTCTTGGACTTCAAGAGATCCTTTATTCTCATGCCTCCTCTGTAGTAGTACAGGTAGATGCCCGCGAGTACAGCGACGGCGACGAACAGCGTGACGAGTGCAATGAGAACGCCGTACCAAGCGCTTCCCGAAGATTCCTCTGGTTCCGGAAGCGCAGGCTTTCTGCTCGGTGGAACGTATGGTGGTATTGGTCGCCTCGTGGTCGTAGTGTACTTGTCGCTGATCTCAATATCCGCACACGCACGGAATTCCTCTTGAGGCCCGCAGCCCACTGCTCCTGTACCATCAGGACAATTTCCCCAGTTATTCCCAGCTATGTATCTCCATTGAAGAACGCAATGGATACATTCCAGTCCTTCGGGCAACCGATACTTCATCTCATATATTTTATTCCCCTCTTTAGGATAGAATTTGCTCTCATTCCTGTTGCCTAACTGTAGCACGTTTTTATCTAAGCATTCCTGTGTGGTGTCTTTGTGGTCTTCGCAGACCCTGAACTCGAAGTATCCGTTGTGAGAAGCAGTCAGTTCGACTTTGATGACAATAACGTCCCGTGGGGCATATTTCCTGACGATAACGCCTTTGTAGAACCGTCCTCCGTATTCGTGTGGCCTAGGTGGCGATGTGTCCCAGGCGTCACCACAGACTCCACACTTCCCATTGTTCCTGTTCCATTGTCTGGCGAAGCCCCCACAATACAGCTCGTGGTCGTTGTAGTTGTGTGGAGTGTCGAACCCAAACCGCCACGCAGACGCCCGGGAGGGGGGCTCAATAAGCCTCCCGTGGCCACTCACGCCGTCCCATAGCACCACTAGTATAGCTAGCGCGCACCATATTACCTGGAACAAATGAATTATCACGTTAGTTGTTGTCTTAGGGAAGCCCAGATTCGAATAAGACAGAGTGATTGACGGCATATTTCATTTTATTTCAAACCACGGAAAGAAGAGGAAGTAGCATATGAGCCGATTAGTATGGAAACCGCTGTCGTCAAACAAACGCATAGAATTCAGTAGGTACTTAATCGTATTCTTAACACTAAGAAATATGCGTTTGCTAAAACAAAATTTACGGGTCTTAATGACTGGCAAGCATTGACATTAAATATGCTAAGTTGATCATATTAGTGGTCGCCACAATTCGCCCACGTGCCATTTCCTGTTGGCTCTTTCTTTCATGTTTCATACAATCAAACAAAATATTTATGTAGGGTGTCTATCCAAACTCATTAAAATAGGACAATCTATTCGTGTCTATATTCGCGTAAAAAATAATGTGAAGTAGAAATTACAATCACGGTAACATAGTTCACACAAATTTATTTCACTAACAGTATTACAGTTATGTGACAATTGTACCTAATTAAAATTTCTCTTTTCACATTAGCATTTCTAACTCTTCAAATAAAGCATTTATTTCGTTAAGGAAATATTTCGCACATGGAATTGAACATTTTATTGCAGATTTTTAACATAGTGAAACTTCATTAGCATTACTTCTCACGGCACTCAAAAAATATTTTATTACTTTCAACAGTTATTGGTTACATAAAGTTAAGAGCAAAACGATTTGAATAAAAACACTTAAAAACGGTAAAACCGAAACACTGTGGATACTGGATCCACAGAGGCGTTCTTCTTAGAACATTGTTTTTTTTTTAAATAAGCAACGTACGAAAAGGTCTAAAAGAACTCATAAAACCTATGCGTATAAAATCAAGAAGTGGGATTTAGAATCAGCATTCTTGGATTAGTATTGTTGATCGAAGTAAACATTACATAAATATTGGCCTGCTAATATCTGTAACTAATACCATCCATCAGATTTCTCTTGGATATACTTTTAATACAACAGGTTAATAACAATGTCATACCTAACAGAATTCAATTTCATTAAATTAATCAATTAATAATGTATATCTAATAGTTACTAATCAAATTATGTACGTAATCAGAAATAAATTCACATGAACATAAAGAATTGATGAGATTCTTAAAAAAGGTTTCAAAGAAGTGTGTAATCTACCAATCCGCTATTGAGCAGCGCGGTGGGCTAAGGCCTAAATCCCTCTCCCTATGAGAGCCGTTCCCAGCAGAGGGATAACAATGGGTTGACGACGAAGACTTACGCAAATAGATACAATTTTTTTTTATCTATGGCAAACCTACGATATTAACGCGCGTAAAATACACATAAAATTTTTGATTTGCTATCGTTCAATTTGTTCACTTTAAACAAATGATGCGCTGATAAAAGGTTATTTTCTGCGGGATACTTATGCAAAGTTACGTCAGGAGATAATCGTTTTGTAGTGAAACTAGTAGGTCGTCTGTTACGCCGATAATCGTGAAATTGTCGCACTTTAATGTTTTTACAATGATATTTAAGTAAA
>DWPV01007485.1:0-10673 GCA_018251915.1 Urbanus proteus proteus
GTTTTATTTGTAACTGAAATTAAGTTTAATAAATAATTATCTTTTTTAAAAAGTGAATTTTAAATTTTCACATAACAGTACGACATATTTTTCACGGTGTTTCTCTGTTTTAACAGGTGTCTGAAAATTAATCAGTAGTTTTTACCTTAAGCTATCGGATTGAATTGTTTACGCAAAAGATAAGTCCACTATTTCCGCTAGATCTACGACCTCAGACCTATTAATAAAATTGATTATGGACAGCAGTCAAAAACATTAAAAATAAAATATTATTCTCACTTCATTCTCTTTACATAAAACACAGCAACATATTGCATCTACTTTTGCTAGAAGTTCATTGAAACCCCACCCATACCAATTCCAAGGGGAACCTATTCCATTACCTCATACCGGCCAAAGACTTGTTTCCCCTAGCGTCCCTATCCAAGGTAAAATATTGCGATTTGTCGAGGTAGCTATAATTTTGTGGATTATGAGTTGACTGTTTATGGTATTCGTCGAGGTTTCTATAATTTAGTGGATCATGACTTGACCGTTTTATTTTAGAGCGGGGAGTATGGGCTGCATTCTTAATAAACTGCAGTCGTGGTATGCATATAAATGTGGTAGCGATGAATTAAATTTTTCACATAGCCACGTTCGGAAACGTTCCGCCGAGGATTAGGGCGTGGGATAACTGGCTTTGCATTTCTTCACCAGAATTCTTAATTTCTGCATAATTCCATGTTTAAGGAGTACATTTAATTAGTTTGTTTTGATTTTTTTATAAAATCGTAGAAATATATTTGGAACGTGCTCGTCACGTTTTATCTAGCTGCCTCCATGGTGTCCATAATATCTGCCTCTTTTAGTCACCCCAAAAAGGGTTTTGAGTTCTATTTTAATATTAAATAAAATTAATCAAAATGTTTGTCATGTTTCCGTGTTATATTAAGTGTTGTGTCAAGTATCTATGTATGGGATAAGGCCATCCTACTGCTACATAATTTCTGCTTTAACAATAGTTTAAAGTGTTAGGAACTTCAGAACTAGGATCTAGTTAGAAGCGTGCAGTAAATGTAGTGTGCAGGTACTTAGATAATGTGTTCCTACAAACTATTTACTTATATTTAAATGCATCTTCTCGGCAACAATTTCAAGGAAATTTGGTAGTTAAAGACATCCAAGAAATACTTTTACCATCTGATTGCATACTCACTAACTACTCAGAAAAAACCTAAAATTCTCAACACCACGTACACGCAACAAATCCAAAGAAACCAGTAACATCTACAATAATTCCGACATATAATTTGTTCTACCCGATCTCTTACAAAGAAAACGTCGCCATGAAATATGCATTAAATATTGACACAGTCCCTCGAGTTCCCTTGAAGTTGACTGAACCGAACAGATTTGCAATTCGCCGAACATCCTTTAGGAAAAAAATCCAAAAAAACGGAAAGAAGGGAATTGGAATCGAAATGAACCTCTAAATACTGACCCGTATTTAAATGAGTGGTTTTATTGGTATTGACTCTGTAACCTTTATCATGTACGTTGTATAGCCTAAGGTATGTATGATTTTAAACCGCAAGGAAGTAAAAATCAGGTAGCTAAACACGCGTGGAATCCTGTTGGTAGAAATTAATAGAAACTTTGAGTCATTTCAGTAATCGAATGTTAATCAAGTAATCACTAAAATTACTTAAAAATCATAAATATAAATGATATAAATATAAATATAGCGATAAATATAAGATGAGTTTCAGTTTTTTCGTCAAATCATCTTTTTCGAAGAAAATATGTAAAATTGCAAAGGATTTGCCTCTCCGAAAATATCAAATGAGTTTATGGTAGATTAAGATACCTTATAGAATAGAATATACACTTAGTGTCGAACTTAGTAGACAAATAAGTAAATAAAATCTATATCAAAAGTTTCAGACTTACCTACATGGAATTCTATATTCATCATGTAGATGATGCCTGCTAGGAGATTGAACCCAGTACCTTTGCGTGTCAGAGGGTTGATGACCGCTGCGTCATGCAGGTGTTCATTCAAATTAGTCATATTTAAGTTTTTTGTATATTATACAAAAATCTTAATAAATTATTGTTAAGCCTGGCGCATACTATAGCCGCGGCAGGCCGCAGCGTATCAAATCTTGTATGAATCGTGTTGTTGGACGTTGCGGTGCGGCTCGCGTATAGTGAGCGATGGTTCATACAAGATGTACTATGATGATATAGGCGGATTTTCACGCGATGCGTTACGATGCGGCCTGCCATAATGTGCGCCAGGCTTTAGTGATACATTAGTATGATTAACAATAATGTAAACGCGTCATTGATTCTCTTTTTTTTGTGAGGGCATTAGGTAGAATTTGGGTGACCCTGTAGTTCTTTCTCTCTCCAGCTGGCATTCCTTGCTAAGACCACGGAGTTTTCTTCGCAGTGCCAATGAGGAGGACTTGTAGGTATTCCATAAGGGATATTTTCCCATTTATCACCGCGCTGGGTTGTATTAGTTACCGGATTTGGAATTGGAGACTGGTGATATATTATTTAGTAGTATTTCCATGTAATGTGGTTATGTTACTGTAGATCAATACACATTGTATGAAAGGTGATCATATTTTGTCTGCCACGATACGGGTATGCTACGTAAAATGTTTGCAGATATAAAAACAGCTTCATGCCACAATGTTTTGTTCTGTAGGCTTTATCTATTTTCTTTTGTTTAAGATTGATATTAAAACTGTAATTTAACTAATGTATGCCTCTTAATAAATCAACCCACGTCTAATATGCGAGGATCGTTCGCGGTATCAATGGTGGAACATTAAAGAACCGCTCAGTCGACTGTTACATTCCCGCAGGCATTCCAATATTGTTCCCTGTTAGCCTGAGTATCGTAGACATAAAGTTCCTAGATGAGGCATGATTTATCTGTTTTTAGATATACTTTATCCTATTCAGAGATATTAGAGTTTAAGCAGTTTACAGCTAAGTAAGTTGTTGGTAGGTTGAAAGAGAACTTTGTTTTATTGAAGTGAATTTTCTGTTCTTTATATTGTATAGCACAATATTTGGATAAATTTTCAAAACTCCTTTCGTAGTAAATATTTAAAAAGATTTTACGTAAGCCTTATGTTACGATTCATAAATGGTTCGTTAATGGAATCAAACTTAAATGTAGAACTAAGTAATATCAATTCTTAATCTTGAATACATACTCATCAATAAAATATTAGTCTATAAACTACAAAACCCTTTGCTGTACATTATTATTATATAAAAATATAATCTCATCTATATTCTTTAGATCCGCGTATAAAGCGTTTCCGTTATTAAACGCATCAATTCGTCGCCAGACATCTCGATAAGACGCACTTACGATCCCATGCGACAGTTACTGCCCTCTAACGCTCCTAACGCTGTAATTCAGCACATCACTAGCTGAAGTAAAGCTGGAGCCGAGATAAAGGTCGTTCACATCCCTTATCATGTAACGCAGTTGGTTGGTCTAAAAATGTGGTTTGCTTTTCTTACTTTGCACTTAGTTTACTTTCAAAGTATGTTTGTCTCTTTTATTTTATCTAGTCCATTTGTTCAGTTTCACATATAGACTTGTACTTATCTCCTATTTAATTAACGTAAGCTTAAGTAAGTGTTGAGTTTTAAGAAATGACTTGTGTTTATCAATACGTACAGTTATTAATATTCTTAATGGCCAGTACGTGATATTAGTTGCCAGCACCAATATGGTTGTAATACATTTTTATCATAAATTGTGGCTGCCTCTGAAAAAAAAACATTTCTCTACATTTCTGTATCTGTATCTTTCTATCAAAGAGAGTCGATATTTTTAGCATTGTCATTTTACATGTAGATAATTTAAGTTCTAAAACATATTGATTAACTTCTGGATTTGCCTTAGCTTATCCAATACAATTTCTAGAAATAATTAAAAAAAACCTATTACTTCTTTATGTATTCTGTGAAATGCAGCAAGCGGAGTCACGTGAATAATCTAGTTTATTCTGTACACTTTCAATTAATTACAATATACTCGTATTGATATTGACAAAGGTAGAATCAATTGGTGTTTAATCTGATGAATTACGTTGGGACTTCAGAAATAAATTAATTTATTTCAATTCAACATACTCACGTTAAGCTCAGCCATTGTTGAATTGTTGTGCAAATCAATTATTGTTTTAATTGAACATTTTAATCATGAAAATGTAATGGTCTATCTTATTATACAGTACTAGTATTAACACGCAGCTTCGCTCGCTCAATGAGGCCGTAGGTATAAAAGTAGGTACATTGTAGGTATAAAAGTTACTTTTCTATCCCGCGGAAGTAGTATCACTTTTCGGGATAAAAGCTACCCTATGTCCTTTTACAGAGCCCTGGCGGTGTGTGTGCAAAATTTCATAACGATTGGTTGAGTAGTTAAAGCGTGAAGGCGTAACAAACAAACATACAAATAAACGGACTTTCGCATTTATAATAATTATAGGATTAAGTAAGATTAACTAAGATGTATAACAATCGTTTGTAGCGCGGTTGTCGCATCCGCAAGCCGCGCAGCCGCACCATCGAGCACCGCAGCCAGGCGTGGTGCCTGGGCAGCTGCCGGCGCCGCACCGTGCTGGCGCTGTGCGGCTGCTGCTCCCGCAGCCCGGGGACACCGTCTGCTCGCCTGATCAACTCGCTTGTCTTAACAAGCATAAAGGTTATGTTAACTACTTACGTGCATACGTCTCATATAATCGATTTTTTAACCGACTTCCCAAAGGAAGAGAGGTTATTATGTTTATGAAAGTAATGCACATAAAGTTATCTTGATGCTGATGAATTAATTTTATTAAATTAAACAGTTGTATTTTATCACTTGTTTATCCCACTTTTTTCTAATGCCTATAAGTGTAGTTTAAGTGTAGTTTATAGCTACTGCTTTCTTGAGTGAAGTCACTATAATATAGTACTTAAGAACAACAACGCATATAAATATTATACCGAATGGAGGATCATCGACAATAAATAACAGTGTTGTTTATTTGTTCGGTTATAGGTTTGTTAGATTATACAGGTTAGCATCGGCAGTACCTCCGTAACATCACTGGCATAGCATATTGAACTATTGCAACTAAAACAAAACAAATAATTGTTAATTTGACAGTTATTTAAATTATAAATTTATTTTCAGAGAAATTTATGTACTTTTATCCTGGCGAACATGCCGATCCGAGTCTCAACGAGGAATCCTCCGACTCTCTGATCTGCGAGCATTGCATACCGGACTGCGCTCGCCTCACCTATTCAGCTGCCGTCAGCCATGCTGACTACCAGTTCACGAATAAGCTGTTTTTGAATAATTTCGTGTGAGTAATGGACCATGGACCGATTTCACTGATTCAGTTTTAAATTACAGTTTGGATTTCTGTTCCATAACCTACTTAAACTATAAGTAAACATTGAGAGGGTATCAGTTTACTAAAGCAATTTTTTATCAATTTTACAACATTTGTAAAAGCTGAAAAAAGTTATATTATCAACAATATTTTGCGATGACCCTGTCTGTGTATTTAATAAAAATGATATTGATTTATAGAAAGGGAGCATCGTTACTCAATACGACAATCATCCGGATATTTTACGGTTCAGAAGACCAGCACTTGTTCATCGTGGAAACTAATTTGCGCTGGTTTGAACTTGTAGGTGAGAGCATCTTCTATGTATAAATTAGTTTCAAAGATGGTAAAACTCTAAGTGGTTCGACTCCGGCGGCAACACCGTCCCACCTATTTCTGCTTGATAACAGCAGAGCAGAGTTTAGCCTGCTGTTTTTTGGTCTGAAGGATGAGGTTAGGGAGACATACCTACATATCCGAAGCGTTCCAACTCAGTCCTCAGGGGCAGTAACGCATCTGTGGTCAATCTTAGGTAGGACTAGATCTTTTCTGGGGTTGATTATGGATGTCCATGGGCAGCGGTGGTCACTTACCATCAGGTGGACTGCTTGCTCGTTTGATACTTCAAAGCGATAAATAAAATAGTTCAAGTCTATTGCAAGTCTGGAAAGTTTAATGTCGAGACTGCCTCTTTTTCTCGAGCAGTTTTCAAACTCAAATCACTAAACCATGTTTTGCTTTTTTGTCTACATGTTCCTAGATGTGAGTTAACTAAAATTTTCCATTTTAGTCTATTTTCAGATATATGTTATTTTCCTCCACAGCGGCTTTAGGCAGTCGGTGGATGTGTCTCATCTCCATAACAACTGTTGGCATGATGGAAGTGGTGTACCACATCACTATCCGATGGGGCTACCATTACATTCGACGTAACCGCCTCGATCGTTTACGCAAAGCAGTAAAACGTATGCCACTTACTAGAAAATAGTTTATTCCAATTTTTTTATGTGCTAGATTTTGTCCTACGAATACTTTCTATTAAATATAACTTCCTTTATTAAAGATTATGTGTACTTCTTTACTTTCCGAAGGGTGTGATTGCAATGAGACGATCCTCGTAGTCATCAAGAGTAGGGATGTTGTTGTTGTTGAGCTCCGAAACCGGAATTATCGTATATCCGAAATAAAAAAATCTATCCAAAATCGTAATCGAATCCGAAGTAAAAGTTTCGAATAATTTCGGATAAGGAAGGAGTACAAATATGTATAATAATGTCAGGTTTTCACCCGACCAAGCCGACATAGTAACCGTGTGCGTGCCTTGAATGCAAATAATGTATGTACATTATTACTGCATTGTACTATTTTTTCCTATACTATTCCTTAAAAATCATAAAGCCGTAACCGAAACTATCCGAAACTGTCAAAAATATGGGATCGAGCGGGAGCGGATAATTCGAAATAATTTCATATCCGTAACCGAATCTGAAACCGGTATAATTTTTTTACATGTCTGCATCCATATCCAGATCCGATTTTTTTTCTCCGTAACGTCCCTACTCAAGAAATTGCATGTATTTTACTTCTGATGAAACCTTTGCTCTATATGAAGTTGCTTACAGATGTCAGTGCAGTAGTGACCTTTCCATCAAATGGATTGCAGGTTTGTTTGTTATTTTATTCTTTTTTATGAGTAGGGTCACCAAGAGTACGTTAACCAGTAGTGAGCAGTGTAAGCAGTGTTTGTAGATTCGTTCGCTAACACAGCCTTCCTTGACCCACATATTATACACATGACCGTTCACGGTCAGTCATTGTACGCTGACGAAATCGATTTTAATATTTGTTTGATTTATATTATATGGTAATAGTGATATAGAGCGTGTATCAATCACTTATAATGATATTTCAAATATTTTATTCGAAGTACTAAACTATAATATGTACCTACTTTAATAACTTACCACAGCTTCGTATTGTAAGCGTTTTTGTGTTTCATTAACGGAAGAAATTATTTTTAATTTAGTAACTATCGCTGTTATGTATATAAGTTTTTTATGAAAAAATGCGAGAAATATCAATTCCGAAATTTGGCTGTTAAAAATAGGATTCAGGGAGGATTGCGCGGGCTGCAACAAAATGGTCGTACGACCACATACGTCCAGACGTCCGCGTGTTCTTATCCTGAGAGAAAACCTATATTCAGCAATAGATAGGACAATGTTGATGATAATGATAATGAGATGCAGAGATAAGAGATGTTATCGGCCATTAGTTGTTAGTAGTAGTAGTATAGTTAACATCTTAAGTAGTCATTATAATTGTCTTCGGTTATTCAATTTATTATTTTCCGTGTCTTCCTTCCGCTTGAGCATTTCCTGGTCTTTATAAAGTTAATTCTTCTGTGAGATTTTTGATTAGTGTTTCACAACATCCATAAATATTTTATTTTATTATTTAAAGGAACGCTCTTTTCTTTACGTAATATATTATAGCCACAGCATTATGATACCATAGTAAATAATAGTAAAAAAACAAAAAAATATAGATCGGACACATGGTAGCTAAAATATCTATGTGATACAAAGAACAATTGATTTTATGAGGGTTCCGTATGCAATCTAAAATACTTAAATAATTCATCAAAACTTTATTAACTAAACGAAAGTCGCATTTGCTGTTGCCCCAAATAACATTTCCTTGTTTAAATAATTATTGGTCGTATTTAATTACATTGATTTAACGTTGACTGGATCGTTAGGTATCTCTTGAGGAGGGCACGGGCAGCCGTTTGTCGGTGGCTTGGGTGGTGAGTCCCCAGTTATGGAGGGTATGACCTGCAGACATAATAAAGAATGTAGTAGAGTTTCGTGGGTTGACGACGGCCCCACCATTAGCAGCAGTTACTTGACGTGTGTGAGGAAGATACTTATAGAAGCCATTCAAACTTAGTGATCAGGGCTAGCCACTGTATGGTAATAGTTACTTGTTATTATCCCAAATTGGCCTTGTTGTGATTGGTCCTTGGCTTTTGTATTAATTAAATTAACATAAATCTGTCAGCAGATCAGCAGAGTGGGGATAAAACTTTGTTGAGTAGTGAGATCAATGAATTGCTTTTATAAATGACTATGTTCTTCTTCGCATGTGATACCAGATCTTTATACTCCATTTTCATTTAATTTTGAAAACGTACCCTATCCAAATACCTGTTCTCCTAACATGATGAGGATCTGCGCCACCTTCTTGATGGTCTCCAGATCCTGGGTGGAGGGCAGTGGCAGGCGAGGATCCTTGTCCTGTTGCAGCCACGACGCGCGATTGGCTACACGGGTGTTCAGCTCCGACACTGCTGATGTCAGGTCTGATACTGCGGCTAGAGGGCCTCGGTCGATGTCATGGTTTAGCTGAAAAATCAGAAAGTTTGTTTTTATGTGACAAGCGTCTAGGTCATTTAATAGTAAGTGATTTGATATAAGTCCGAGGTAGGGCAAGTCTTACAAATGATGGAAACATATTTAAGAGGACTTAAATAAGAAATATGTCTTTACCAAATTATATATCTCTCAAACTATAAACACAATCTTCCAAATTACTAATGGACATTGTTTATTTAATCGTGAATCTTAGTATACGAATTTGCTTGTCAGAACTAAAGGTGATATTTATGTTGATTGACCATCGAAGATTACTTCGTACTTACTGGCCTACTCCAGACCAATGGCACGGCGATGAAGACCAACAAACAACGAATGCGTTTTGTTGGCATTGTCACAACTGCTGTACCTGTTATTTGTACTCTGATGTTCTTATATGTTTTCATGTAATGGTTGTATTATTTTTAACGAGCCTCGTTTGTCAATCATCCCATTAGACATGAAGGTATTGTTGTAAATTCAGACGAGTTCTGTATTGTCTGCGGAAAAATGAAAATCTATTTTCAGTTATAGGTACGTGAAGACCGTAGACTTTTAATTTTTAGTATTGACATGTATGAGGTAGACAGAAGGCAAATTAAGAAATGTGAAATGTATAAGTAATTTAGTCCTGTATTTAATTGACTTATAGGTAGATATTTTCTATATTTGGTCAGTAACATGTCATGTTGTAAGTGCGTGATTGATACAATTGCATCTTATTATCTGTTATTTCATGGTCTAAAATGATTATTAAGTAGTAAAGTATGATTGGAAGCCGAATCAAAGCATTACTATTATATATACTTTCGTATTAGTCGACTATATTTTACATTATATTACTGTTGCAGATTTGAATTTGGTATTGTTGATCGACCAATGATTTATATTTATTTGCAGCGTAGCAGCTGAAGGCATATACATATGTATAAAGCAAAAATGTTAAGTAGGTAATAAGTAAATTTATATTTGGTAACTCAGAAAAATACCACTCGTATCTGCTAGACATAGAAGTTTACAATAACATTTTGTAAGTTGTTTACGTAATATTTGAAGACTCGTGTCTGTAACTTGTTTATATAGTTATCATAATTTAATTTAATTACTGATGTACGAGTAAATGCTTAACCAGCCGTAATTAAATATGCAAATTAATTAAACTTTGTTAGCCTAACTTGCCATGTAATTCGGGACGTACTTGTAGGTACATATCATAAGTAGGTAACAATAATTTACGTAAGAAGGTAAAAAATATAACGTACACAAAAAAAACGTAGTCAAAATAATAAAAAAGTTTGTTAAATCTTGTTATTTTTCGGGTATAACACGCATTATAATTTATTTTAATTAAAAGACGTCAACCTTGCCGGATTTGCAGATGTTGTTATATATGTTTCTCTTAATTAGGTAGGAAAAAATACAATCTTTTGGTAGCAAACTATGAGTAATAATCAAACAAGTATGTAATAGTAGCCAATTTTAAAAAATACTATTAATTTGTCACTACATGTTTAGTTGTGTAGTTCATCTAAAAATGATCATAACATAAGTCCTACTCGACATACCTATAATGCATGTAATGTCTTGCTAAACTTGACAAAAGGTAGGGATGGTGCTGATGGTAGAACTCTATGTAATTCGACTTCGATGGCACCACTGCCACACCTATTTCTGCCTTATAACAGCAGTGTAACACTGCTGTGTTCTGGTTTAAAGGGTTTAGTAAGGGAGACATACTTATCCGAGGCATGCAAACTCAGTCCTCAGGGGTAGCAACGCATCTGTGGTCAACATCAGGAAGGATCTTGCCCTTATCTGGGGTTGATTACAGATGTTCATGGGCGGCAGTGGC
>DWPV01007486.1:0-10670 GCA_018251915.1 Urbanus proteus proteus
AGTCAATGTCGCCGGGAACAAAAAGGATCGACGAACAAAAATAAACCCCGCTATAGAAACGTGGTGTATTGTCTGGGGTTTTCAATGTATTTAGGGTACTACCTCACTAGTAGCAGAGTTACAAGCACCAGACTATTACTGCTTGCTGATGTGGTCGTGGTTTGGAACAGTGGTTCTCAAACTTTTGGTGGTGGAACCGTTTTGAAAAGCGAATTTTTTGACGGAGCCCCAAAATAAACTAAAAAGTTACGTGCATATTTTTATTATGGGTAATCAATGTAATCATGTTACAATGTAAGTGTAATTATAAAAAAATCTAATGGGAGTATTTTCCCCGAGCCCCCGCAAAGGCTTTGCGGAGCCCCAGAGCTCCGCGGAGCACACTTTGATAATGGCTGCTTTTGAAGACTGTAACTTTAGAAATGTATTCGGTGCAAAACGTGTAATATAAAAATATCATACGTGTTATTTATCAGTTCTTTTTACCTTAGTTTTTTTTTTAACATTACAAAACTTTCATACCAAGATATAAAAAACTTATTATCGATTGCCGTGAATAGAACTCCGTGGATGTCGTAGGAATTGACTAAGAAATAAACTTCAGGAGATAAGCAGTACCTAATATTTTCCTTTGTAACACTGATCATCACCTACTGCGGTTAAATACACGCAACTTAAGGCTAATGGATGTATGACCTGGCCGGATGGATGAAAAGGCTGATAATGAATTTCTATGTTTTCCTATATAAAGAGTTCAAAATAAATTAAGCTTAAAAACCACCGAGAATAAAATTCCTTTAAAATTGGGAAAGCCATTTTATATCCCGTTGGGTTTATTGGTGACAGCTTGCAACACCGGCCCGATTGTAAACTGTCAGCCATCTGTTCGGGGACGTGACGAGACTGGCAACACTGAATAGCCAAAACTCCAATTTGCCCCGAAATTTCAACAAATTTCTTTTTGAACATTTTTGTGAAGTTACTGCGATAATTGAGTTTTGTCTAAGAAATATATTATGTCGTAAATCTGACAAATTAAAACTTTCACTATTTTATTTACGTCTGCATTTTGCTGGGCTCTGGGGTTGATTCATTTACTTTTTGGTTGCAATTTTACAATTTAATATTTGAGCAAAAAAGTTCTGTCCAATATATTTAACTATTAGGTATCACTTAGACATTTATTTATTTCTTTAAAATAGAAGTATCTTGTATAAGATACTATAAAATTACTTTGACTAGGTACTTAGATTTGTCTTGACATTTTTATTAGAACTAGATTACTCACCGCCTTGTATTTGAGCCAAAAAAGCCAAAAAAACTACGCTACTTTCATGTATTTATGCCCACATACTTACATAAAACTAGCGTGGTTTCTTGTCAGTTCCTTTGTTTATTTACCCTCACATAATCACTTTTATAGCCCGACCATTTTAAAAATGGCTTCATTTTTTTATTAGGAATGATAGATCTACCTACTTTATTTATCTGAGGTTCATCCTATTAAGATTATAATGTATTTTAGAAAGGGCATACAAATATCTCCGTGCAAAGCCAATTAGAATACTTTTCAGCAGTGTTTTCAAAAGACAATCACTAAGTAATGAAAGTAAAATATAAAAATATTTGTCACCTTATATAAGACTAAATCTAGGAACATTGCCAAAATATCCTTCATAAAATAAACAATATATAACAATATTAAGCTAGGCTATAAGACTATCTGGTACTGTCAGGTACACAAGGCTTGGCATAATCCTCGTCTGGAAATTGTCGGTCAGGTATGAGAACAATATTCTCTGAATAATTGAAGACCTCTGCGCGTCTTTAGTCTTAGATGCTGCAAACATATTCAAAGGAGATCTCTGTAGATACTGTTAACGAGAAATTCTAGCTTGTTTTGTATGTGTAGTGATATGAACTCTGACCTCGTATGAACACAGTCTTTGTTTGTATGTGTAAAATAAAAGTAATTCATCCACATACAATGCGATCAAAATAAGAAAAGGAACGAAAATGACCTTCAACCAAAATGTTTTATCTAACTAGTAAGGTTTGCAAAAAAATCTAAATGCATTCTACAATTGAATAAATATATGTACATGTAAAAAATACACATTTTATTTTTTTCCAAATCTTACTATTAAACCAAATATTTCAGTTCAAGGTCATTTTTGTTTCTAATCTGATTTTGATCGCATAGTACATGGTTTTATTTCTTGTTTATAGTAAATTTAAACGTATCGTTGTTATCTATTTTCAAAATCAAAATCAAAAATATTGTATTTAAAGTTATTTATTTACAAGAATTATTTTTTCTCTCCCACCACATTGGAAGGTTTTATAGGGTGTGGTAAAATATACATAACTACCTATACTAACATAATACTAACCTAACCTATCCGAAGCGTTCAAACTTACTTTATGTCATCATTGTACTATGCAACCTCAAGGTAAAACCCAAAATAATAGTAACATTAATAACCGAGATAAAAGGCAACTCCCATAAGCACTCTAAAAGTATCTTCACCACTTATACGTTTTACGAGACAACACACCTGCATCCAGCCATAACAGAAGTTTAACATTAGGTTAACTTCGGAAACTGCCATAAAACTAGTCAGCTTTTAGCTCTAACTACTTATCTACATCCGGCAATGAAGATCCCGTCTGATAGTTTTGACAAAGTATTCGACAAAATTACTGACAAAATTTTATTACATATAAAGTTTTAGTTAGTTAGTTAGTTAGTTTTAAAGATCTATCCAAACATAGGGACAGACAATGAAAAGCGACTTTGTTTTATACTATGTAGTGATTTTTGTTATAATTCGTCCGAAACCGAAATAAGGAAATGCATCAAAGTAGAAATCGCCTGAAACTTTACTAAACGGCAGACTTCGTTTTCACAGAGTAGACTTCTAGCGTCGAGAGGAACAACAAAGAACAACTATGAACACAATATTCAGCACTATGTGGAAGGTTAAATTTGTTCTACAATAAAGTTATTTTGTATGTAGTAGAAACATAAAACAGAATAGCCACCCGAAGTTAAGTGACACCTGAAATTTATGGAAAGTCGTTAAACTACTGAAACGTGGGGCAAAATATATACTCTAAAGACTAAAATAGAAATGCGGAGAAGTCTAAACTTAACAGGACAGGAGTAGAACTTTAATGAATTTGAAAAAAAAACCATTGTGGTTCGACGCCACCGGCACCACCGCCACACCTATTTCCAACTTATAACGGCAGTGTTAAGCGCTGCTGTGATCTGGCTTAAAAGGTGTGGTAAGGGAGACGAACTTATCCGAGGCGTTCCAACTTAGTCCTCAGGGGTAGCGACGTATTTGTAGTCAAGCTTAGAAAAAACAGTGTATCTGGGTTCATAACAGATGTCCATGGGCGGCAGTGGCCACTTACCATCATGTGGGCTGCATGCTCGTTAGCTACTTCTATCATATAAAAAAGCATTAGTCCTTTGAGATCCACCGCATGCGTGTTGGTGACCGCAGTGTTGATATTACCCTTCTGCTCATCTCCTGAATTATGTCATAAGTCTGCATACTTATTTCCTTCTTCAATCTCCATCAAGCTTCATCAATCTTCTTCCTTAATAACAAATATGATGTTATTACCTATTTCCATATCAAAACAATGAACCGTAAGTAGGTCTGAAGTATAAAAATAAACTGGCATAAAATGGTTTTTATAGCTGTCATTCATCTCTAGGCATGGAGGCAAACTAGCTCGAACAGGCGTAAACAAACGATAAACACGATCGAGGTATGGTCCCGTTGCGAGAGGTGCTTGAATCATGTACTCTTCCGCTCTCCGCTCTACAGGAAAATGATGATACTGTGATGATTGCCATGGATATTGATATAGGAAACTTTGGAGGACAAAGATGGTCGCCTTATAAGTTAGCCGTCATTCTTTACCCTGAATGTAAAGCTATTCATGCTAAAAATAGATGTAGTTGTGGTACGTTCTCAGTCGAGTCTTACTCTACCTTCTGGCCTTCCGCGATGACGTTATATATGGCTATGCATGCATACATTAACATATATGATAGTTTTATTATTCGAAAGTGGTAGAACCCTTTGTGGTTTGACTCCAGAAGCAACTCACCGCATAAATCTCAGGTAAGACTAATCTTGTCTTGGATTGATTACAGAGGTCCATGGGCAGTGACCTGTATGCTTGTTAGCAACTTTATGAAAATAGTAGTTTTCACCCGCGGCTTCGCTAGCGTTAAATATTAGGTTTGTATACTTCAGATGTAATTCTATGGCAATTCAAAGATATAAAAGTTACTTATCTTTTTTAGCGATGAAATGTACTGTATGTTCTATTCTGAACTCATAGCAATGTGTGTGCAAAATTTCATAACGATCAGTTTAGTAGTTAAAGCGTGAAGGCGTTACAAATAAACAAACACACAAACAAATAAACTGACTCGCATTTATAATAATTAGGATACGACTATATTCACAGGGTGGTATTTCAAGGATTTTTTCTATTTTTAATATTAATCTCCCGCTGTCAGTATAACCAAACCTCAGTACACTGTCGCTCTATTATGCATGCCCAATCCGGCCATGTGACGGCCCGAGTTAGTGTCGCCGTATAGACAAACTAATCGCGTTACTTTATAATCGGTTTAAACGTACCACAGATTTACATTTATAGGTAGTATATGGATGCGCGCATAGCCCTGCGGATTGCGTAGATCTTAACCGATCTACAAAATTAAGCAACGTCGGGCGCGGTCGGTAGATGGATGGGTTACCGCTAGTGGCAAAAATTTCATGCGTGTTTCCGTGCTTCAGAGAGCACGTTAAGCTGTCGGTCCCGGTTGATATCCTTGGATAGCAGTCGTTAAACAAGTCGGAGGCCTTATTGGCAGTTTGAAAACACTCGACACGGGTTAGCCACTCATCCGTATCCCCTGCACCGACACGCATTGGTGCAGCGTGGTGGAGTACACTCCAAGCCTCTCTCAGTTGTCGGAGAAGACCCGAGCCCAGCAGTGGGACATAAAAAGGGTTGCGACAACGGCATATAGGTGACGTACCTATATAAAATCTATTAGGCTGGCTAATAGTTTGACAAGCTATTACTGCATACAATAATAGTTTGACAAGCTATTACTGCTTACATTTTAGTTTTTCACTCTACAAAACAGTTTTCAACACTTTGTTGTGCGAAGAATTTGTGTAATAGGATCTAGGGCTTAGCTCGCTTGTAGCGAGATGGGATGCAAGTTTTTATGTCGCTCTTTAACTTTGCTAAGCGTATCTGGGATGTAAAATTAATGAAGGTTCTATTTTTCTCCGTTAAAACGTGCTAGTTTTTTTCTACAGTTAATATCTACGTTATGAGTAGCTCCGGGTAAAATTGAGGATTGAGTAAAGCCGTATCATAACAGAACTGTTTATGTAGGTACATTTATTTTTGTATTGTAGATTGTAGCATTGAGCATGCAATCCACCTGATGGTAAGTGGCCACTGCCGCCCATGGACATCTGTAATCAACCCCAGATAAGATCAAAGCTCTACCTAAATTCGGCCACAAATGCGTTGGTACCCTTGAGGACTACCTTGGAGCGCCTCGGATAAGTATGTCTCTAATGCTGCTTTCAAACCAGAACACAACAGCGCTGAACACTACTATTACAAGGCATAAAAAGTTGCGACGGTGATGCCGCCGGAGTCAAACCTCAAAGAGCTCTACCACTAAGTATTATGTGACAATGTGACAATGTAACAATCTTCTAGCAGGCATCTGTTTAGTTCATTACAGTTATAAATATGTAGGTATCAGTAACCACTTTCAACCAAGAAGACTGCAAGTATGTACTGCTACTGATGTACCTTTGACGCCATGCATGGTTAGGTATCGTGTTAGTCTACATAATGTTTAATCAATACCGTCTGGTCTAAGTAAGATTGAATTTGTCCTTGATACGGTCGCACACCCGTGTTTGCTGACTTACATTGGAAAGTTTCATGTCTCGTAATATTTACTATACCTATTCTTCAAAGTCTGTCTGCCAACATGGAAAAAGAAAATAAGGCTTATATTACAAACATAACTATAACAGGTGATGGAAAGTAGTCACCGTCGCCTATGGATATTTGCAACACTAAAGGAGTTGCCAATGCGCCGGCTTTGGAGGAGAGCTCTTTTTGACCCGTTTTTGAAGTACCATCTGTCATAGTGTCTTAAATTTTACATACAGACAGACACAAATATACATAACCTTCAAATAACTCGAGCCTCGTAACGGGAGAGTGCTAATGGGTTTTACGAGTCCTAATGTCGACTTTATGTCCGAACAAGGTGCTTTGGGATAATTTGAGGAATTTCGCACGCCGTATACTATTACTTGTATGGAACAAATAAACGAAATTGTAATGTCCTTAACTGTATGCCATTTAGGTAATTTTATGAAATACGTTACTATGAAAAAAGTCCGACGACTAAAACAATTCACTACAAAACAAAAATAAAAGGAAAAACAACTTGTACTACAGTTTTCCGTACACATACACGCAATACGGTAAAAATATCGGGTCGTGTCGCGACGCCGTATCGTGATTAATAACGATGGGTATCGTTGATCACGTCACAGCGTCATCGAGCTACACGACCACGGAATGCAGAAAGTAGATACTGAGTACTTTAATAACATTTCATCGTGGATCATAGAAAAATAACGCCGAATTGCCTCAAATGAAAAATCCACGACACAGTTTCATGTCGCAACACGACATCCTAACGTGTCAAAGCGTCGCCATGTATACATTTTATGTGTGTTTTCTGAAGCGTTGTCTTACTTTTTTGGTCGGGAATATCATATAAATCTTCCTACATGGCATAATAAGCATACGTAAGAGTTGACCTTCTAATGCTCACACGCCTTGCCATGTAGGCATGTGCATAAACCCATTAGAGTTTTATGAGTCCCGTTATGACGGCTTTACGCTCTCACAGGGTGCTAAAAGGAACAGTTAGGGTGAATTTGTTCGCGACATTATTAAAAAGTTTTTGTCTAATTATAGTTATGGGAATTTGATGAGGAACGAATAATTAGGAAAGTAATCTTACTGTATTATTATTTTGAAGCTAAAATTCTGTATATACTTATGTATAGGTGTCTAGGTACATAATTATTTATGTACCTAGATTTTATACTTAAGTCAAATGTTTTAAATTCTATGGATACAATCTGTGTATTACAAGAGACGCTTTAAAAAGACGCTTCCTACACATGGGCTACACAGTAGGATTTTCTCCTGTGTCGTAGGTACCATGGACATACAAAGACAAATACACAAACACCCAAACCCAGAAAAGAAACCTAAACTCATCATTCAGATAACTGTCTAACCGGGATTCGAACCCGGGGCAAACTGCGTGTCAGACCGGTATGGTACCACTCCGCCACGGGGGTCGTCATATTTTATCTTCATATTAGTCTTTGTCCATTCATTAATTTAGCGTTTTATTATTACTTTTTATACCTACTTTATTATAGCAACAAACGAGCTTTCAGCCCACCTGAAGTTGTCAGTAGCGCTCATGGACATAATTATGTAATAAACTTCATATACGAGTAGAACAGGGGTTCTAACCGAAGCTACCCACCAGAATTAGGATATTCGTCCCATTTGAAAGTCAGTACGAATCCATAAACTTCCACATACTGATTCACCTTAAAAACAAATAGTCTTTTCCTGGTCGAACCGTACCACCTTTAAATTGTTTATATTGATTCTTAAATATATCGTATGTAAATGCGTAGGTACTTTTTATTTTCGGTAAAATGTTTCGGTCTATGTTTACGTTGACCTTTCGTAGATCGTTTATATTCCGTCGGTCAAGACATTTAACATTTGTAATACTTAATTTTGTATAACTAGCTGATCCCCGCGGTTTCACCCACGTTTAAAAATAACATTGGTAACAACCCACTCTCTTGCAACGGCGGCAGCAAGCGCGTGGCGCGCGTTCTAATGTTTTCTTTTCAAAATTAAAGTATCCTATATGTTATTCCAGATTATAATTTATCTCTGTACTAAATTTCATCCAGATCTGTTTAGCCATTGTTAAGTTATAGAGTAACAAACACATCATCCTCACAAACTTTCAGCTTTATAATCTTAGTAAGTTAAGTAGTAAGCGAAGCTATTCATTGCATACTGAAACTACGTTAATTAACTAGTGATAGTAATAAATTCAATAAACATGTTTGCTATTCATGTATTATATTTATTGCTACGTGTTAGTAATTGAAATGGTAAGGTTAGTAATGCATTTGCGTTGCGATCTTATCAGCGCTTGATTACAGATGTTAATGAGCGGCAGTAGACATTTACATACTGATGGTAAATGGAATGCATGCTTATTTGCTACCAAAATATAATAAATAAAGGATTTGAATTATGGTTATATCTAAACAAATAAATAAAATTGAAGTGTCTGTTTGTGATTTCAAAATACAATTTTTTAATCAATGCATATGAAAGTATACACGATACCTATAATTAAAATGCAATTTTAAAAATTGTCTGTCTGTCTGGTTGGTTGAGCTAATCTTCTAAACAGCTGGACCGATTTTGACGGGACGTTCAATGGAAGATAGCTGAAGTTCTAAGGCGTACCATAGGCTACTTAAATTTTTGCAAAATTTATTAGCGCGCGCTCCAGGCGTATGCGCGCGCCGTCGCGCGAGAGCAGGATGACATTTATGTTTAAATACGCATTCTTTTTTACTTTTTAAACGCGGGTGAAACTGCGGTGATCAGCTAGTATTACCATAATTATATAAGTTACAAAATATTTGTCTCTTATCGTTTTTCCTGTCTCTATCTGACTAGTCATTAGGGCCGACACTTCGTATAAACATTGCCCTACTTAGACGCCATCTTTAAATGAGATGAACATAAAGTTATATTATTATGGGGACCGGACTGAATAATTTATGCAGGATTGTCCCTCATGGACCCTTATGTGAGCCCTTGGGCCAAATTGGAGGTCTTGTCTTATATAAGTGACTTTGCCATCGACTTAGTGGACTAAGGAGCTAAGTAATGACGGTAGTTTTATAATGTCCAATTAATTCCGACCTAATTCTGGATTACGGAATAATTACATGCAATGTACCTGATGCTGAAACAGAGCCGGTAATTATTAGGTGTGATTAATTAAATAGTCTATTCCGATTAATGTTATTTTATATATTATCATGATATTAATAATAAGACATATTTTCACAAAACAAAATATTTATTTTGCTGGTAGGTATAGTTTTAAATGACACGCATCCACACGCGCTCACAGTACACACAAAGACTGCAAGTGCGAACATACATACACAAAAGATTTAATTATTATTATTTTATTTAAATTATGTCTATGTTAAGTTGAAACCTTTTTTTCGGTTACAAGGGAGGAACCTTCAAAAGGTACCCGACGCTTTGGAAGCGACGCCGGGTTCACGACGTCACCGTCAGGTTCACGATGGTATGCGACCACACATACCACCGTCCTTCCAGGGGCCGCTGGACGGACGGTTAGAACTCCCACTCTAGCCGCCCGCAACCCAGGAGCCCCCTTTTAGTCGCCTCTTATGACAGGCATGGGATTCCGTAGCCCTATTGTGGTCTCGGGACAATGTTAAGTCGAAAACTTAGAAAAAGTTTATATGCCATTTAACCATACGAATATATGTTGAATAGAGTTGCATAATATTGTTGAAGGTTTAACTCGTCGAGCATTAACGGCACTCATTACTCAGCCAATTTTGTCGGATCAAGCGCGTTCTTAATAGGCTTCATTACATTCATTTTATCTCATTTACCAATGAGTTTTCCTTTTTTCTACATCAGAGGTCGCAATATACCCCCAAATATCGAAAATATTTAGAAATGTACCGAATGTACCATGTACTGAACGACCCGCGTGGCGGAACGGTTACCATACCAGTCTGACGCGCAATGGGTCCCGGGCTCGATTCCCGGGCAGACAGACATTTAAATGATGAATTTAGATTTCTGTTCTAGGCCTAGGTGTTTGTATATTCGTGTATGTGTATGTCCGTGGCACCCACGACTCAGGAGAATACCCTACTGTAGGGCTATGAGTGTAGAAAGCGTTTTAAGTTTTTTTTCAGTTTAATTGAATTCCCTGAGACAAACGTTCTAACTTATTTCAAATACAATGTTAACACGTCAAGACTTCTGCAATTTAATAAATGGATACGTATTATTATTGAAACAGTAAGAATCATAGAAAACGGCAGCAACAATTACATAAAATATTTTTAGCTAAAAACTTTCGCAACAGAAAACTCTTGGATCCACAAGCGAGCTCAATCAGAAACTTCTTCTGAAATTCCTCCTTTGAACGCTCTAAACTATTCAAATTACAGGTCTATTCAACTAAGGAATCTATTCAAATTGGCAATCTTTTAAGTTCTGGAACGCGAGCATCTTTTCTGAACTATGAACTAAATCTTAACAAAAATCGTGTCGTGTATAAAGTAGGTGTAAACAGGACGGATATTAACCATCACCATCCACCACCATCATCAACCCATTATTGTCCCACTGCTGGGCACGGGTCTCCTCTCAGTGAGAGGGATTTTAGGCCTTAGTCCACC
>DWPV01007487.1:0-10669 GCA_018251915.1 Urbanus proteus proteus
GCTAGTCACATGTTATAAAAAAAAAAAACAAATTTATTAAATATCGCAGGAGTATATTTTCTTTTACAAAGCAGTTATCAGTGGTAGTAGTAGTATTAGTTAATGGGTAATATGCCCTTATTTTGCTGGAATCCACCGCTGGCTTCCTGATGGCCATGTACCGCGTGGGCCCCAAGATTGTTATATTTCTCCAGTTGCTCTGCACCGCCCTTGTAGCCCTTTTGTAGGAACTCACCCTGTTGGTAGAAGACAATGTTATAGTATCTATTTCATAAACTTGCAGTATGAGTGATGACATAATGTTTACTTTCGTTAGTGGTCATTTTAGTAAGCACCATATAACATACATGGGTACGAAGTAAATACTAAAGCAGATTCAGAAGACTCGAAAAAAAAATCATTTATCTTTTTTTATCAAATAGAGAAAGCAAAGATCATGTAGGTAAGTGCTGACCCTGGACATCTTCATTTTTGACATATGGCAACAAGCAAAACGCTTCGAATTACTTTTAAAAGACAATTATAAATATGACGATGGTGTATAGTCGAAATGGAGAGGATTTTATAATAAAATATTTATCTATATTTAGCATCAGTGTGTACTGCAGCGAAAACCAACATTACAAAAATTATAATTGCAACATTATGAATACAGCAGCGCTACAACACAAAAGCGCTTTCAGCATATTCAAAGCCAAACCACAATAAAGCGACCGCGTTTTAGCGGAGCGCTGAATATATTAATTTTGATTTCCTACACAAGGCATAGTTCTTCCCTAGTTGTTGCCTATTCAACCACACTATGCCAAGTTTGGTCTGCTTGTGTTCTGAATTCACTGTTTTATTCAATAGAACTCCAATGAGATACAATCAGTAATACTGCAGCAAGTAAAATGCTACATTTATTAATTTTATTATTAAATGCTGTTAAATTTGTGAAATTGAATGAATATTTTATTGAAGCTCAATAATATATTGACGTCTTTGTTGTAAATATTAGATATCTATCATTTTGTTGAGTGAATTTCTAATTATACACACTTTGAAATTTTAATGAAGACTGGCTTATCCCCGCGGTTTTACCCGCGTTTTAAAGTAAAAAGAAATATATATTTAAACATAACTGAAATCCGCGAGAGGACCCGCGTGCGCGTGGAGCGCGCGCTAATGTTTTTTTTTTTCAAAAATTAAAATAACCTATATTACGCCTTAGACCTTAAGCTATCTTTCAGTGAAAGTCCCGTGAAAATCGGTCCAGCCGTTTAGAAGATTTCCTTAGCAAAACAGACAGACAGACCATTTTTTTCAATTACATTTTATTTTAATAGGTATGGTGTATACTTTCATATGCATTAAATAAAAAGGTGTTATTTTGAAATCACAAACAGACACTTAAATTTTATCTATTTGTACAGATGTCCTGAAACTAATATTATTTAGCTAGGCTATGGCCTGTACTTTGCTAACTATTTTCGTAAATTATTTATTACAAACAAACAGTAACCCATATCAGCGGCATAAGCATGACACGTTTATAATTTTCATAATGGTCAGTCAGGTACTATTGCATACTTCATGCACGTAAATGAAAGATCAGTTGGAATTGCAAAACGTTCGAGTACAATAGAGACATCGATACGGTTCAGTTATCAAACGCTCTCTACGTCCGCAGACAGTATTGAACGTTATTAAGTTGCGTCAACAAAGAAAGTTTTTATTGAAATATGAATGAGAAGCATATGAGAAGTGTCGATTGGGAGGAAATTATAAGATAGGAACGTTCATTTTTTAAAGGATCGCATGGATTGTATGACTGTTTAATACCTACAAATTAGGAAAAAAAAGTATACAAATAGAGAACAGAAATAGAAGTATACAAATAGAGAATACAAATAGAGAAACATTTTTGATAAGTTGATGAAACTGATTGATGTTGTAAATGATTAACGTAATTTGATGGAAGATGATAGATGCCTACTAATTATTTCTTTAATATGTACCTATTTTTCACTTGTCTGTTGTAGAAATGCTAAACATTTTACTACGGTTATTGTTAAATTCACGCAATAACTAAAACACACAGGTGAGAAATGTTTTCCACAATTTTCAATTATATTTTCCGCTACAGTTCTAAAACAAGAAACCTCAAGTCATTCTCGTAACGATTCGGTAACTCAAACTGACACGCCTATTCAGTGTTCCTCGGATAAGTTATTAAGCAATCTACACGATTAAACTGTAAATTATTTAGTAATAATTCATAATATCCTGCATAATTAATTACCGACAAGAGGCCTTGTAATTCAAATTAGAGAAGCCGACTTGTCAGCTTTAATTTCAATCTACCCCTTTGCTAATTTAAATACGTAAGCTGAATGGAAAATTAAGAAAATTTAATTTATCATTTGGAATTCTAACAATGTAAGAAAACGAAGTGTCACTCTCGTTTATAAATTAAAATAACAACAATTATGTACCGTCCGTTGTTTACGTAACAGAAGAGGCAAATTAGCTTAAAGTCTACGTGATAATAAGTTACCATCATTTATAACGACAACTTGACATTCAGAATCCAGGTTACTCTTGGTATTCAGTCTATAAAGGTTAACCTATTTCTGAAGATAATTAGAATATCTGTTCACATATATCTTGGGTGTGGTAAGCCACACGTTATTAAAGCGCTAAGCGTTTGCTATAAGGAAAATGAAGTAGAATGTGGTTGACATTATAATCCCTCTTTACATAATAAATACCCCATTAAAATGTTAGATGTTAACTGAGTTTCAACCGTATTATTATAATTTTATCCTTAGTTACCTTTTAATTCGCTCCGTAAAGTATGTTTTTATAAAATCACTTACCTTATTGGCCTTCGCATCGTCGATCTTCTGTTCGGAAACATGGTGTCCTTCTTTCCCTTGTGCATTAGCATCCAATACTTTCTCCTCATGAGCGCCCTTGAACCCTTGTTGTGCCTTTTCACCGAAACTTCCAGCGTTCTGTCCAGCTATCTTATGATCGGATTCATCGTGAGCCTCATCGTAGAAGCTCTCTGATTTCTCTTCCTCATTCTTAACGCTAGACTTCTTGAAACCCTTGTTTACATGACCCTTTTTGTGGCTTTTGGCTTTTTTCAATTGCTCTTCGTTGGCTCCTGTTGGGAAAATGGTGATTAATCGGCTTCTTTGATCTTTGTTATGATTGCCAATTTAATGTAAACGTTAACGTTTGATCCTCAGTTATTTTCGCGAGAATACAAGTAGGTACATTTCTACAGTAAATAAAATTTAAATTATAATAATTATATAATGGTGTAATGTTTGGTAAAGTAAAAAAAATGTGTTTATATAAGTGTATCCAACGGTAAAAATAAATTATATACTTGTGAATAACATTGTGCTTTTGTAAAATTAAAGGTTAAATAGAATAATTACTTAAAGAAATAATTAACATACCATGCTTATTAAAATTTTGTCCGCCCTCGTAAAACTTTTCATCACCGGCAGCTTTTTTCTTTGCTTCTTCATCCTTGTAAAAGCTAGATTCTCCTTTTTCTTCCTTCGCAGCTGCAGCAGCTTGCTGGAAACCTTCTTGGCCATGTTTTGCTTCTTCTTCTACTTTCTTCTCAATTTTCTCTAAGTTTTGATCGTCACCTTTTTTTTGCGCTGCGTCATAAGCTTGTTTATCAACATAACCACCGCCAATTTGTGAGCCTAAAAGCGGGTGATAAAGAAGACCATTTCCGAGTCCGATTCCTCCAACTCCAACTCCTCCGACTCCAATGCCTCCGAGAGCGGGATTTACTAAGCCAACTCCATTGGCAACACCAACACCCACGTTTCCAATACCAGCACTATGAACACCACCGAGACCGATACCGGCTCCTCCAATTCCACCTACACCTAATCCACCGACACCTCCAAGACCTAAACCGATGCCTTGACCTAGTCCAATGCCTCCAAAGTTTCCAAGTCCACCAAACCCTAAGCCTTGGCCGTAGCCGAGCCCACCGACACCAGTAACTGTATTCAGAACTGACGATGCTGCTCCCTTATGATCAGGGTAATCTTCACTTTCTTCCACTTCGTAAGAATTAGATAACGGTAGTCCGGTCAATGAATCGGAACCGATTTTGTCTAAACGTTCTTTCACGTAATCGTAGGGCGTCTTTTCATCAGACAACTCCACTATTTGTACTGCTTGCGACACCGATAACATCACAAAACCGAATGTGAAAAATATTGACCACATCTTATTGATATTATTGATTGCTTATTGCTGACACTTTCCGACTGATGTCATTTCGGAATCGCACCGTTTATTTATAGTGAAGTTAAATTTGGTGGAACGAAGTGTTGTCTTTGTGTGGGTTTGTGATAGTTTTCGTAGTACTTTTGAGGTCTGTACCCTATGTTTCCTTCCTGTGGTATTGTTTCAAACGTTCCTAATGAGAACACGAATGCTAAATACAATGGGTAGACCAGAGACCTTGTTTCCACTTCATTGGAGACAACAGTGGGGCGATTTGCGCAACCTACTCTGCGACACGTTTTCTACAATAGATACCAAGATTCCAAAGTTAGTAAAACTTCTGGAACAATATTTTGATAGTTAAACTTGGCAATATATAGGTGATTTCATATGAATTTGGTATAAACTGAATATGCAATAGGTACGTCTGATGTTATTATAAACTAGGTGATGTTCACAGTTTCACCTGCGTTTAAAAAGTGAAAAGGAATACATATTTAAACCTTACTGAAATCTAGCTCTCCCGCGAGGGGGCCCGCATTCGCGTAGCGCTCGCGCTACTGCGTTTTTTTCAAAATTA
This sequence comes from Urbanus proteus proteus, assembly GCA_018251915.1. NCBI lineage: Eukaryota > Metazoa > Arthropoda > Insecta > Lepidoptera > Hesperiidae > Urbanus > Urbanus proteus. The sequence goes on from DWPV01007487.1 coordinate 4,832, forward strand.
AAGTAGCCTATGTTACATCTTAGGTCCTCAGCTGTTTTCCAGTGAAAGCCAAACAGACGGACAGACCGGCAGACAGACAAAAAAATGCATTTTCCTTATTGGTATCGAATATACTTTCATATGCATTGAGTAAAAATATGTTAATTTGAAATCACAGACACTTCAACTTTATTTACTTGTGTAGAGTCACAGCCGGCTTTAAACACTTATTGCCAAATCAGACTTTCTTTTCTTCTCCGTCAAAGCAGAACACAGTAAAGCTTCATAAGACAAAAAGGGCTATTGATGAAAAGACACCATTTGCTTATGACAAAGAATATACATTCATTAATTTATTCACTTAATACTATTATTTTTTGTCTACTATTTTGTCGCTAATAGACCTAACTAATCGGTTACAAATCGATTACCGTGACAATCTATTAAAATTTAATTGATAACTTAGTAATTGAGCAGGCGTCAATTTTTTTGCGACCTTGTTTCAAATCCAACGATTTCACGTTATTGTTTTCTTGTGCGTAAAATATATGTCGAGGGCTAATCAGAGGTTACTTGAGGTATTATGTTTGTTATATGCTATGCTACCCTCGTCAAGTTGGAACAGAAGTTTTTACTGATCAGATATATTGTAAAGAGGCTTACCTAATAAAGGATCTTGTAAAAAAACTTGTAACTTTCAGGTTATCAAATGTAAATTTTGTAGTTAAAATAATTAAAGTGGTAACTTGAAGATTAGTTTAATATTCTGAAGAATATTACAAGTAGACTTATGAGAAGAATGATAAAGATTGGATATTTATTTATTTACCCATGTTTCTGAATACCTACATGAGTAAATACTCGTTAGGTTTACATAATGTAATGGGAGAACAAGGGCATACCCAATTTATGTCAAGTCACCAACTTAGTTGAGAAAAAGTATTTTATTCGTATAAGAACTTTGCAAGCTTCCCCTGATTGTAAGGAATTTGTTCGAGTTGAACAATAAGGTAAATAGTTAACCGACTTCTTTTGCAGTAAACTCTTCAACTCTCGCCACTCCATGTTTAACCCTCTGGTAGGACTCTTCCTAGGGTAGTAAAAGGTAACGAAGAATTCGTTACCTAATAATGTGGACAATATTGTACCTACTTTTTTATAACATGTGAGTAGCAAACGAGCTTGCAGTCCACCTGATGGTAAGTGGCCACTGCCGCCAGATATGATCACGGACATACCTGGGGTTGACCACAGATGTGTTGCTATCCCGGAGGACTGAGATGGAACGCCTCGGATAAGTCTGTCTCCCTGATCACACATCCCTAGTGCTAAAAGAGTTAAGGATGTTATTACCTACCACAACGACATCTATCGTACTAAGTATGCTCATAGGTACATAACTTTAAAACAATACGGAAAACTCCTAGATATTGATAAATATTTCCTCATGATATTTTCCTTAATAATTAAAACAACTGTTAAATATTTTATTGTTTTATTCATCAAATATTAACGTATCCTACATTTATACTTAGCAACAACTAAACTGACAAATCTGAAGTTGTATCTTTCTTTCTAGGTTCCGATTTAAGTAAAAAGCCTTGTACTTAGAATAGAATAAATTCATTACTAATGAAGCACTTAGCACTCAAAGAGTGCCCTAGAGTGGCTTTACAAAGATGATTAAGTAATGGAAAATTTAACCGCGATTATGCGCACGGAACGGCGACCATCTGAATTGTTTATGAGGTCGCGCGTTGCGCCTGTGTGTTGTGAAATTGTAATAATGAAGAGGTGTGTTTTTGCTAGCACCCTATTTCAGGTAAAATGCACGTGATAATGGGCGATGTCGTCATAATTATCACATTTACGTGCACAGGAAACTTGTAATATCTAAGGGAAAATTATCAAGAATATTATTAAAGACTATTTTGATATGAAGGCTCTATAGATAATAATTATCTTGTAAATTATGTTTTTGGCTGTTCCGATGTAAACATTTTACCTATCACTTAATTTTAAGCATTGTTCACATTAGTTTTTTTTATACCTATTACATAATGTAGTAGGTAATATGCTTACTAACGCGAGGTGTTTCAACCTTGTCTTTTGTATTAGACCTACTTCGGGTAGGGCTGATATTTGGGGTTGTATACAGATATCCACAAGCGGCAATTTGCTGTTAGCATGAGATGGACTGCATGTTATTTTTTTAATACAAGATATTAATAAAAATCACAGTTTTAACGTATATGTTGGTTGAAACAGAAGCTTTAACAAAAGCAATACAATTGTGACATCACGTATTACTTATTTACAAGGTCGCGCCTGAACAAATTGAAGAGCAATATATTATTTACGCCGCACGAAATAATTACAGAGACATTGCTTAACGTTCGCCATTATTTTTATCCTTTATTTCATTCTTTTACATTTACACATTTACATTAACTTTATTTTTTTTATAATAAAGTAACAGTAGCTTTTTATAACCAAGTAACATTTAGGTGTATTAACGTGATAATATGATAAATTCTGACGGTGGTAGAAATTATTTTGAAGACGGGTTGCACTATTATTTGTTTCATAACAGCATGTGTCAAATTCCCAAAATCGATGTAAGCGATGGCTTTACTTTGAAGGACGCTTCACGTGGTAAATTCACAGAAATAAGAAAATTCTAAATCTGAAAAACTGCATTACTCTTATAGAATTTTTTTTTGGTTCATGACGAAAATGTCCTGGATGCATGGATGGTGGATGTGACAACTCATGGATATCTGAGCATACCTTATTCCTATTTTACTAGTTTACAAGGACTATTTATAAGGATATTAGATTTACCTTCCTTGACTTTAAGGGACCCACTGTAAGTTTGGGAGCCCACCAAAATGATCTCCTAAAATACAATACCTACCCAATAGTCATTAGGCACTGTATAATCAAAAGATTCATCTATCTCTTGCATTACTATGAGAACATCTCTCAGCAAATTATCTTTATTAATGTAGCAATTTTTTAGCAAAATTGTATTGTCATTGTTATGTTAATAAGGATGATCACTTTCGATACATGAAATGGTACCTACTCATTCAATACACTTGCTTTCTACAGATCGGCATACGTTAGCATTTTTAATCTTACATCACGGAAATAAGAGGTATATTTTAGTAACTGATGCTGTTGTCTGAAACTTGTTCAGTAAAGTCTTCGATGGCTATCAATTCATCTTTAAGTGCACTTTCTACTATTGTAATGTTACCGAAATATAATGTAATCTTTAGAACTTTCTCCGTTACAATAGATGCACGTGAGAGAATAATTTTTTGACTGCCTTTTGTGTTTCTGTTTAAATGGAGTTGCATCTCAGGGTTGCATCATTTAATAAAAATTCATTCAAGATCATTAACAAAATTTGGAATAAAAATTAATTACACAAGTATTGAATGATTGCATTAATTTGAATACAACTCAAAGTTCATTGGCAACTATGGTTGCCGAAAAGAGGGGATAAAGAGGGAAAAGCATCGAGTGACGACACTCTTGGGGGTAGTAAGAACACACAACAATAATGTACAGCTATTTAAATACCTTCTCTGAGCACAAAAATATCCTCCATATTTGTATGCAACGCTTAGTACGAACAAGAAACTATAGAGAATGGTTGAGCAAGAATAGAGGAGACTGATTATAAAATAATATTTGCTTTTTATTAAAATAAAATTCAAAAATTTCACATGAGCTGTTATAAAAAGTTCTTTTACTTACCTAGTACCTAGGTGTACCTATTGCTTACAAAAGGATTGTTCAGAAGTCACTTCGAATTATTGAGGGTAGACAAAGTTCGCCAAATTCTGCTGAATATTTCATAAGGCAGCCTTAGAGAAGTAGGATTACCTAGGTCTTGTCTTATTCTCGGTGTTTTCTATATATATCCGGGGAATATTTATCTTGAATTACAGATTTGCCTTATTTATCCAGCCACCGTGTAATGTTTAATTTTTTTATTGAGTTATTTATAAAAATAATTTGAAAAATGGCTTAAAGTTCTTTTAGTCCAAAGTTGTACTAGTTGGTTGTATTTGCGATTTTAGAAAATTTAATTCTGATGGAAACTTTTAATTGTGGCAGTGAGAATGTGAGAATTGGTGTTAAAGTAAATTTTTAATTAGATGGCTAAAATTAAATCGAGAGATTAATACTATTTTAAAATTGTGACGGATGACGAAGATACATTCTTCGTCATTTGTCTTAATTTCATTGTTATGAAGGTCTTCGAGTTAATTATTTCAATAATTAATTATTATCTTAATTAACTCGAAGATTAACATCCAGTTAGGATGAATTTTAGTTATTGTAGATACATCCTGAAATTGACTGGTAATTTCACTTGACTAAGCGTGAATAAAAATATTGTGAGGAGACATCCAAAAATATAAGAATGCTCCATGATACGAGTATTATGACTCCGAACCTATATGCAAGACATGTGACGTTGATTTATAACGAATAGACTTCGAGTTACTCCAAGTTAATGTAAGAAAAAATGTCTGAAGAAATTAGGAGCTCTTAGGATTAGAAAACTCAATTCGAAAAAGTCTCTTTTTGGTTGATCTAAGACTTTCGTTTGGGAAGGGTCAGGCGAAAGTTAACCAGCTGAAGGTTCTTACACTTTATCAAATTATTTGTTGTCCTACTTAGAAAAAAATCGATAGGAAAAGGAGACGGAAAAGAAATCGGAATTCTGAAATTTTGTCGCTTTCTTAAGGGACACGTATGAAGTTATGACTTTTGATTCGGGGTCTTAAACTTATGTTTAATAGTCGTAAAAACATATTGTCCTCAGGTGCCTTAAAATCAAAACATTTTAGTACGAATAGTTAATGAAGCTAGGTTGCATAAAAGGCGCTGAGAAGTACTCAGAATTTAGTACCATTGTCTGTCATTTGATATTCACGAGAAATGCAAATTGGATTGCTTTGAAGCTCAAATGTTAATGGAGAAACCTAAGGAGTATAAATTTCGGCCATTCAAGTTGGGGGTCCGCGGCTCAAATCCTGGCATCCACTTATTTTTCAAAATTAAGTTCGTCTTAGAAATTGTTTGTTATAGGTATTTTGTTGCCGTATCATTTTCTTATAAGGTGACCATCTTGGTTTGTGGGTGGGGGAGGCAGGAACTCATCTGTGATTGACTTCAGATATTTTTAGTTCTCAGAAGTTTTCAACGGTGCATGGTGTGCCAATCTGCGCCGAACCAGCATAGTTATTTGATATCTGGGACCTGTGGACCTGTGCCCAACAGTGGGTCATTTGAAGGATTCAGGACACATTGGACATAAGACACATTTAGCCCGTGGCACATTATTACCTTGATGATGACAATAATGGAAGGGCAACGACTCTTGTACTCATAATAAAGATGCTGGAAAAAAATGTTCGAGCCAATTAATTTTGAAACAGAGAGGTCTCTACTGTTCGTTATTTATAAACTTAAGTGGCATTGTTGCTCTCCTGATATTAAGGTCAATGGAGCGTCTTTTAAGGGTACTGTAGAGAAAACAACTCTATCATTTCATTTACAGGTCCATCAGCTATTTAACATACTAGTTATTACTAGTATACTACTACTTAACATACTTAACATGCTACTTAATATACATGTAGCAGAAAATCTAATAATCACTCACAATAGGATAGAAGAAGCAAGGAAGCATATAGTTACCATTATTTAGTTCCTGCTGAAGCCTAAGCTGGAAGGCCTCGTATTTCCTTTACCAAACCATACAGACCAAAATGACAACAGCCTTTAATACTGTTGATAATGGATGTGGCGGTAGTGTCTGTGGTTTCTTTGATA
>DWPV01007488.1:0-10669 GCA_018251915.1 Urbanus proteus proteus
GCATCTGTGTCCGACCTCAGGTAGGAATGTAATCCTATCTGGAGTTGATTTTAGATATCCATGGGCAGCAGTGGCCACTTACTATCACTAATGCTCGATTGCTACTTCTATAATATAAAAAAAACATATATTATGTCCCACTGTTGGGCACGACGAAGTAATGTTTTGGGCAATATTAAACAAACAATAGAGAATGCTAAAATAGAAGCGCCGTTTCCAAAATAGCTCCAACACAATAGGCATTGAAATCAAACGCCATATATCGGAACGCATACAAAATTACTGAAGCAACGGTAACAATACTTCAATTATTCCTCCCGAATTATACTTAGACCGAGACACGTATATAACTACTACAGTTATAACTATTCGGAATAGCCACTTTTGTCGTCTGTACTTTGAGGTCGATTGATCAGAATACCGCTCGCGACGCGCCTTTCAAACTCCAGCGCCGCCATGATGTTATTGCATGTTATTTTATCCATTACTAGCTGATCCCCGCGGTTTCACCCGCGTTTAACAAGTAACAAAGATTTCAACATAAATGTCACCCGGCTCTCCCGCGACGCGCAAGCCCGTACAACGCGCGTTAATGAATTTTTCAATAATTTAAATAGCCTACGTTACGTCTTAGACCTTCAGCTATGTTCCAGTGAAAGTCCCGTCAAATTCAGTCCAGCTGTTTAGATTTAGAAGATTATCTCAGCCAAACAGACAGACAGACAAATATATTTTAATTGCAGTTATAGGTATCGTGTATACTTTCATATGCATTGAGTAAAAAATGTTATTTTGAAATCACAGACAGACTTCAATTTTATTTATTTGTATAGATTATCAAAATATGAGGTGTAAATGTTTTGTGTAAATGTATTGTTGTCCTATTTATAGGTTTCATTGAATTTTCCACCTACGAAATTGCTCGCATGCATTGCATAGCTGTTTCGCATATTTCCCTGCATACAAATCAAGTGTGGTTTGATTGTCGTATTGATGATGTCACCTGATATGCTAAAATAGTCGGGACTTGTAAATAGGCTACGATATTGTCTATTTAAATTTTTAGAGATCGCATAGAGCTCGTATATTGATTAAAATTATGGTCATAATCTTAACATCCTAACTATTATGAATGCGAATTTCTGTTTATTAGTTTGTTTGTTACAAACGCCTCAATCGATCGTTATGAATTTTTGCACACGCATTGCCAGGGGTCCGGAAAAGGACATAAAGCAACTTTCATCCTGAAAAGAGATATTACTTGTTACGCATGGAAAAATAATTTTAATAAGTAAGTATAAAAGGAAGGTATATTAGGGTGCGTTCCCACTATGTCGTAACGATTAATTTACCGTGGACGACTGTCGTCTACAGCTGTTCCCATTAAAACAATTGTTTGTCGTCAAAACTTTTTATCGTTTAACGACTATCATATCTAGGACCTATTGGACCAGGACGACATTCTATCGTTTCACGGCAGTCGCTTTGTCAATATGTCGTCACTGCAAAAAATGTCGTAGACGACAGTAAATCTTGTCGTTTAAACTACACGATTATCTGTCGTTACGACGCATTACGAGGTGGGTTATAGAAACCACCGCGGACAAAAAGTAGCAATTGATAATTCACGACTCACTGAACACATACACACAAAACTTAGAAGCTACTTAACTTGAAGCTTTGTTACTTAAAGATGAAAGGAAGCTTGGAATTGTCCACAAGTTTTTAAAATCGAAATAAATGTGACAGAACCCTAGTTTTGTAAAGTATACCTATATACTCGTAGATCTAGACGGTAGTCTACGTTACATTAGGTAGGTAATATTGGTTATAATTTCATTGATATAGTTTTTGAAAATCGTGTCTTTAGAATTATTTTCCAATGGCCTGTTGGAATTTAAAATTTCGTTTCATTATATGAAACTGAAATATATAAGGATTTTCGTGTATTTCTTTGAGTATCTAGGCCTCGTTACCATAAAGGCTACCAGAGGGCGCCACTCTGAGCGTCTTAATTTTTATACACTCACCTTTTTATATCCAATATATTAGAAAAATTATAGAAAAAGTGTACAAAACGTTTTTTGATGTAGGTAGTTAACTTTAGTTTAAAAGTTAAAAGACATTTAAATTGTTCTACTACTAGCCACTGTAAACTGTATAAGCACTGCAGTTTTCATTGGAGTTTTCCTACTAAGAGCCTTTTATTAGTCATATGGTTTTCTGTCATCTTAGGCTCCTACCAATTTTTGACCCTTGCGTAAGATGCCCATGGAATCTGATTTTCATTATCATAGCTGCATTCTCCATGCCTACGTGAAACGCGAAATAGAAACCAACATCATTATATTTAAATCCTTTATTGAATCAATTAATGTATCCCTACATAATCTTTATGTTAATAAACAATTTTATTTATCACTAAGTGAATCTGATTTCTATATATTTTGCAATATTAATAGCTAAATTGTGCTAATTGCTATATGTTTGATACCTGTATATCTTTGCAATTGCAATTCTTAAAGGTAACACGCAGCGCCTAATAATGTTTGCATGTGTAGCGTTATTAGTTCAGGAAAGCAATAAAAAGTCTGCTTCTTTCTATTGCTTTGTCTCTTAATTCGGTATGTTATGTTTTAATAAAATTTTATTTATTATACCAGTTTTGTTCCTCTTCATTCTCATTTTACGGTTTATTTTACTAGCCTTTGTGTGCCTTTCGAAATATAGAGGAATTGGTACGGGATTAATTTTATGTATAACGAATATTTACGACAAGGGCCAGCAGCAATTAAAGACGCTATAGGAATTAAAATAATTATATAGTTTACACCATACTGGAAATTAGCAAAAATCACTACACAATATGAATTTTATTACTTATTTTTATGTTCGTTTAAAACTTTAAGGGCTACCCTTTATTCGTTTTCATTTGATATATCAATTGATTAAATAGCTATAGATAATATAATTTGATGAAAATAGATTATTTCCATTATACTGTGCTAACCCAGATTCATTTTTTTAAATACATAATTATAACTTAAATTCGATATTACAAGAATACCGTTGAACTAAACTAGATTTCTACATAAGGTATAATGATATTAAATCTCTCATATCCGGCGTGCGAAGGAGCAATTGGAACAGTTGAGCCCCGAGGAAGTCTGCGGTCTCCATACATTTGAGCGTAAGTACTTATATATCATACTGAGATTGAGACTTCTCTTAAAAACATAAAGTATTAAACCTTCTAATCTATCAGCTAAATCCCAAATTTGAGGGGAAACAAGTTGGACAGAAATGGGTTGATGACAACTGAAATATTAAATTATTTAAGCTTAAAAATGAGCACTACTACGAGTTAGTAGTAAACTAAAAAAAACTTGCATTAAAATATTTTAATTAAGAAAATTATGTTACAAATAATACCTGTAAAATTGTATGAAAATATTTTGCTATAATTGTTAAGATAACGCCATCTAGTGTTGAATTGGCAAGGTACGTGGTTTCTTCGCAATGCAATGAAAACAGCAATCGGGGTTCGTGGTCACTGCCGCTAATAGAGACTATAAGAAACTGAAATAAGACAATGTGGTTCGCAAAGTTGATCACAGATGTTGCAACACGTCTATCACTACTCTAAAAACTAAACAGTGAAATAATTATTCGTTCGAAGTATTTCGTTAAATTATTCATTTTATAATATGAGGCATAGACAAGCGGTAGATACAACCTCCAAGCAACCAGGTAGAATAAAGTAGTCTATGTAGTCCTACGAGTATATTGACAGAGATAAGCAATATGTTAACCCACGAAAAATGAATTTATAGATTTTTATGTATGTGTATAATGCGCTATGTATTAAACATTATGCAAAAGAGTTTCAAGGCAATTAAATTATATAACTACAGGATAAATGTATTTTTATATCAAGACAAATAGGAAATTACATAAACAGCTTTTTGTAATATCGAATCAAGCCCCTTTGCATGGTTGACAATCATAATCTTTCGTCGCGATAAAAATGTTATGACACTTAACACTGTATTGAAAAAAGTCATTCAGTTCATCGATGTCGTGATAAAAAAGGATCAACCATTATTTCTATTATAAAGCTATCTGCTATTACTTGATTTGTATTATGGACTGTTATTTTAGTGCAATTGTAAACTTTCTATCCTGAAATAACTTAGATAAATAATTATTGCGTTATATTATTATGTATTTCGATACCTAAAACGCATACCCCTTATTACATAACGTAAACTAGTGATAGTTTCGGTTTCAAGCAAAGGTTTAATGCAATTTCTTATTAAAAAAGATGGTTTTACATTTAAATCCGGTTGGGTCTTGGTAAATGTAAATGACAATTGTCAGTTTCAAGGTTTTCGTAAAATGTCATTCCTTCACAAGCCAAAGGTTGTGCCAAAATTTTGAAAGTGAAAAATTAAAATTATATTTTTTCTATTAATAATAAAAGAGGTAAAAACTATTTGAAAGTTTTCTGAATAATAAATTTTCATAGACTAAATACCAAACAAAACTAGATATCATACTAGATTAGTCATTTAAGTTCCATGACATATATTTACTATCATTAAATCCCGGACTCATATTTTGGCAAAATAATCTTAAGTTCCTTGATTTACTGTATTCAACAAAATAGCGCATTTTACATTTTGCAAAACCCAATAATCTATTTTTTAATACTCTTTACCATATTTTATTATATCAATCTACTTTTAACATATTTTTAATAAAAAATAAAAAACAACAGGTAGAAAACTGTTTTGTAATAAAATAATTAGGATTTAGTTTAAAATCTTTAGACGCCATTTTCTCTGATTCAAGTGTGTGTGGGTTGACATTGTATTACTTATGTGTATCCATATTATCGGTTGGCACAATAAATAATAATTATTTCCTAAGCAACTACCTGTTATTCGCAAAACTTCTTATTACTCTGGAAAAATAAGTTTATCTTGCGTCGCAGGAAATACGCTCGAAAAAATATAATTTTGAAGATGAAGCTGCTAAGATAATAAACAGGATATCACAAAGAAATCATTAGCGCTTAGGAAAATGCTTCGTAAACAGCTCGTTATTTTTATTATTAGATCCATTATCTTGATATTTTTTAATCTGTCTCTAGCTTGATATTTATCAGTAATCCCCACACAACTCTGATAAATATCAAGTTCATAATATTGTGTGGGTTTATTAGGAGCTTGTTGAAGTTGTTGTTGTAAATTATTATAGAAGCTAAAATGCTGTTGTTTTTGAAATCCTTGATTATAATTTTAGATTTGAAAAATGCTGAAACGGAATTATATCAAAGTAAGTTTTTAGGATTCATCACACAACATTCAAGAACGCTATTCGTGTGAAAAGTTTAATATAAATAATTTTAGATTTCAAGGATTATATCTACTTATTTTAGTTAGAATCTATATTTTTTTTAAATTGTCCTAATATACTGATTCATAACCGCCGAACCGAAACTACTGACGATAGAAACATGAAATTTGCATAAGGGTTTCTTGAATTTGTCTTATGATGTAGACGACAACTAAGAAACGGTTTTTGACATTCCTCTCTTAAAGGGAAAATCTCCTTAAGCATGGAATACAAAACTTGGTATTTGGCATTTTGTTTTGATATTATAAAATCGGTAATTAATTCACCGTTTGTAGACCAAATCAACCTCTAAAAGGTTAAAATTCTGTCCATTTTGAAGTAAGGTGTGGAAACTTGCTGATTATTTTCATCAAATAATCAACCCCTAAAGGGGTTAAATAGGGGGTGAAAGTTAGTATCAAATCCGCCAATCTGGACCTAAGTTTAATAAAACGATTTACCATTTTAAGTTCAAATAAAGAAACACTATACACTGTTTATGGAATATCAACCTTTAAGAGGATTAATTAGGGGTTGAAATTTTATTGCCTCTGCTGATTTCAAACGAAGGTGCATGAAACTTCATATTTGGCCTGCTAGTACAAATAATGAAACTGGTATCAAGAATCTCTTTTTGAAAAATCAACCCCTACGAGGCTTAAATAGGGAATGAAATTAATGGGGGTCATATCGACAGAAATTGAGGTCCTCTACCTCCCTGCCACCGATCTTCCTGCGATGGTATTACACTCTGTATAATTAATTGGCTTTGTATTGGAACGATATGCGTCCCGAATTCATAGCATTAAAAAATAAATTTACGGTAACATTTAATTATCATTTCATTCAAAACCAAAACAACGGGCTAAGTGTTAAAATAGGATTCAACTAAAGTGTCAAATTAAAGTTCAAATTAAATTTCAAAACCATTATTTCTAATGTCAAATTGCATAAAATCTTTGTTTAAAAGAGAAATTATTGTTAGTCCACTTTCTGTAATAAGTAAGTCGGTAGAAGTAACACTATCGAATGGATGAATATTTGGTGTTTGATGATCTCTTGTGATTCACCTAGAGAAATAGATCTTTAGTATCTTATTTTTATTCGTTAATTGGCGTCGTAACTTACCTACACCTTTCAACATATTTTGATATGCATAGGTATCTTACAACTTTACAAGTTAATAAAATTTAATGCAGCCTAGAATTCTCCATCTTGAATTATAAGTCATAATATTTTACCTTAAAGTATGTATTTGAATTCTTAAGTAGCTTTACGAAGTTAAGAAGATTATAAGTTAAACCTATTTAAGGATTCTTTAATAGATTAATTGTCTTCTTACACCATCCAATTAATTGGTGATGTTATTTTAAAGAATATTACGATACTCAAAGCTGTATTAAGTCCCTGCCCACTTTAATATCTAATTTTATACTAAGTATATTTAAAAAAAAAACTTGATAATAATTTTTGAAAAATTATACATATTAAGGGTAACATTAAATTGTCGACATCTTTACACAACATGATAAATTATTTTAATTTCACTTGGTTTTGAAATTATTTAAACAAAAAGTAAAATGGACTTAACCATAGATATATTATAATGAAGGTTAATTATATCTATGATAATAACTTTGTGGATCTCTCTCATGCCGCATGATGATTTGTAACATGTCCAGTTGTTGCAGTTTCGTATTCAACGTCATCGTTCATTCTGGCGTCTTTAATAACTATCGACAGACCTAGTGAGAATGATCTAGTGATAGTGTAGTGTTTGTGATATCTTGACATATTTACATTCCTAGCTGATCCCCTCGGTTACAACCGCGTTAAAGAAGTGAAAAGGCATATATTTTTTAAGCCTAATTTAGCCTTAGATCTTCAGCTATCTTCCAGTGAAAGTCCCGTCAATATCCGTCCAGCCGTTTATAAGATTACCTGAGCCAAACATTAAGACAGACAGACAAACAAAAAATGTATTTTTGTTATGTTGTGTATGTTATTGTAGTGATGACGAAGTCCACACCATAGGTCGATCTATGTATAATATAATGATCTATATGTACATATGAAACAAAATTCCAGACGCAAAGATGAAAGAAGATAAAATATCCTACCAAATAAAAAACCGAAAATTGAAATTGTTTTATAAAAACTCGAGTCATTCATGATTATAAAAATTTGTGTTTTTCTATTTTCCGGAAAAAACTATAGATTTTTTTCCAATTTTCATGAAATTGAATCTAAGTGGAAACTTGCCGTATACGATGGCGTTTATATACGGCAAGGCATATAATGAAAGACATACTTTTCAAAACTACTTTGTATCCTATAATTTTTATTCAATTCCTAAATAATTTATTTAAATTAAACCAGTCATAGTATTAAAAGGTACGAAAAAAAGATCTATTGACAAGCAAAGGACAATTTTTTTAAAATTTAATTTTAACATTTTTTTAATATAATATTAATGATTATAGATAGAAATATGAAATTCTTAACTTCACAATCATTAAGTAAACCTTATCAAAAATGTTATGACTTACTAAACTCAAAAAGGTCATTTCCGTAGTAGATTATCGCGAAAAATATGATTTCGTAGATTCATGTTTGCTACGAATGTAATCTGCTACGAGGCTACGAAACGAGCAACGAATACGTCCAAACACGTTTTGGGAGACTTTTTATCGTGTACTCATGTTACATATATGTAGTTTCCAGATTATTTTCATATATAGTTTGTATTTTTATTGTGGAATGTTAGTGCTAAAATCATGTGAACTCATCTCATCATAAATCTTGTGAATAATATTTCAGTGTTTGTTAATTTTACGAATCAACGAGTAAAAATCTGAAATATTAAATAATGCAAATAAATATATGATAGTAAGAAGAATATTTCTAGTAAAATAAATTACCAAATCCGAATATTTGCGCATAATCTATTCAATACATATAAATAAAAATAACTACAATCAAGCATTAACATTATTTAAATACAAAGCAAAAGCAGTAGTTACGCATTCACATTAAACAAAAAATAATAATAAACGATAACCGTCGCTTAAGTAACATTACAATTACAATAGCAAAATATCTAGCTAATAGAAGTTAATAAAACTGCTAACGGACGCATCGCATTGCAAAAAAATTTCGGGCAGTGATCATATCAATATGCTGAAGCGAAAAGAAAACAATTGCAGAAAAAAAATTGCAGTAAAATGGTCTTATAAAATCGCACGAATACATTTGTATTTAACGCTCACCACGCACGCGGATTGCAACGCTGCGCGAATGATGCTTGAAGCAAAAATTCCCTCGCCCACAAAGAGCAAGCAAAAAAGTGTAATAATTTGTAAACAAGCAAGGGCACGCTTCAGTCTCGCTTTTGCTCTTTGCTTAGAGCCGTTCAAAGTCAACTAAACCTACGCTACGCCTTATTGCTGTTTGTCACGCGTGGTCGACCATAGGAAAATATAAACACAAACCGTTACACAAACTAGGTGATAACATATAAGTTACACTACGCATTGCTAAATGGTACAAAATGGTTTGTATCGGTGAATAGTTGGGTTGTTTTCTTAAGTATGGAGAGGTATGCATAATGTCTATCTCATCTCTCATCGCTATAATGTGTACATGCAAAGATATGCATATACACATTATAGCAATATAGTATTAATCGATAAATTCATACTAAATAATAAAACGAACCAACTATCGGCCGATACAAAGTATGCATTTAGCGGGCGGTCTAAAAGTTTTCACTGTTCTGTATACAAAATAAAGTCGCCATTCGCATCTTTATTCAGCTCTCCACTTCTAGACTATACTATTTCACTATACATTGTCGATAAAGCATCTTATACATTGCGTTTCACTTAAGTTATATAATACTAGTTTTTGTCGGCGGCTTCGCTCGCGCTAATATGTATTAATCATTTATAGTTAGGCTTGTATGCATTAGTTATAATGCAAATTCATATCAAGAGGCCGTAGGTATGACAGTAGGTAGGTTGTAGTTACAAAAGTTATCATATTCATAATATAAAACTTATTATAGTATTTTTTTCGAGATTAATAGTACTCATTCGTCATTTCTAGGCCCATTGTAAAATGTATATAAATTTCATAATAATCGATTGAATAGTTAAAACGAGAAGGCGTTACAAAAAAACAAACAAATAAACGGACATTCGCATTTATAATCATTAGGATGGACAATCCATATGGATAAAAAACATTTGGGCGCAGTGAATAGCGAGGGATTCATAATAAGAGAGTCAATGGAATTTAGAAACAAATAAACAAAAATGGAAATAAAATAAACAAATAAAATGAATTTAAAAACAAATAAAAAATAACAAATAAATAAATAAAGATAACTTTAATAAAAAAAATTAAAAAAATGGAAATGATAAAACAATGTATGTATGTATGTATGTATGTCATTTTCTTTGGCTTACCCTACAGTTCAAACGACGTGACGGATTTTAACATAATGAAGTGTTGTTGGATTTGTCTCAATTGTCATACTGATACAGGCTTTATAATTTTTTTAATATGTTGCCTGAAAACTACATCAATATAAATAAAAATAAATTCAATTCTATTCTAGTACGAACTGGTGGTATACTTTTTAAAGAAACTTTCACTCGCGTAGGTTTCTTCACGGTCTTCTTCAGGTAATCTTTCACTGCTATGATATGCACACATTTTTTAGAAACTATTTTCGTCCTTGCAATAAAATAAAATTTTCAAAAAGTATAACCTACATATTATAAACCATATTATAATTTTTTATAAACTGGTAGTACTTTAAGTGATTCTGGCATTTAAAATTATTTCAATATCACAATAAAATAATTTCATGGAAGACCCTTATTATCACGATACTCCTTGAAATGTGGTTTCATAAGATGCTTCAACGTTCAAATATAGCAATGCAAAGAGGATATTAATAGGTAGGTTTATATTTTCCTGTTTCATTGTTTGCGTACGTAGTCAGGTTTTATTTATTTTTCACTAGTTGATCCCCGCGGTTTCACCCGCGTTTAAAAAGTAAGAAATAAAACATTTTTAAATATAAATGTCACCCGCTCTCCTGTGACTAAAGTAGCCTATATTAGACCTTCTATCTGCTATGCTAATCCTGCTCAAAATCGATCCAGCCGTTGAGAAGATTGTCTCAGCCAAACAGACAGACAGACAGCCAAAAAATATTTTTAAATTGTATCTTCGTTATAGGTATCGTGTATACTTACAT
>DWPV01007489.1:0-10668 GCA_018251915.1 Urbanus proteus proteus
AAAAAAAAAAAAAAAAAAAAAAATATATATACACGACGAATAGATAACCTCTCTTCCGTTGGGAAGTCGGTTAAAAAATACCGTTTGTCTATCACTGATTTTAAAGAACTAATCGTATTCATAGTAAAAATTGCTAATTCCAACGCCATATACAAATCTGCTTAGTTAACCGACTTCTCAAAGGAAGAGAGGTTATTTAAATCAATCATTTCAGAAGTTGCAAAAGAGATAAATAAGCATAATGCTTTCTCGTTACTTTCTCGTGAATCACCATTCAGATCCAAATGTGTGCTTATATTTGCCAACCCGCAGATTAAACTTCTCTTGCAGTTAGAGGAATTCGGTGGATTTTTTTCGCTCGTTAGCCCTGAAAAGGATAAAGGGTCTAGAGATCGCTCGAAGACATCGTTAGATAAAAAATAGTGTAGAATTTGTTCTCATCATCGGCTAATGATTATCTGTCTGACGGGTCTCTATAAATTGAAAAATAGTTTGAAGCAAATCTTTTTTAACCTTCAGGACACAAAGTAAAGATAAGTTATAATTAGTAATAATTAGTAATAATTTACATCAACAGAGATTTATATTAATGACCATTATTTCCTAAATCATTAATAGTAGCAGACAAATTATCATTACTCGAAAATCCACGCTAGAACGTTAGAATAAAAATACTTCGCTCTTCGCAACCCAACAAGCTCATAGCACAAAATAAATTGTTTCGATAGTACAAAACAAACATTCATTCTGGACAGATAATAGAATACTTCATGAAAATGAAACGAGAATCGAATAATAACTCTGATAGATCTAGCCTGGTTGCACGCAATACTGACATTTGCTTTGTTACGTTAGTCTTACACAACTGTGATTACAGCTACCAAGGTCTACATAAACTTTTCATTGTCACTTCATAACAAGATAGATATATGACTCGTATAATCCATTGGTCATTTTTATTTGAATTAGAATAAAACGAGAATGCAGTCAACTTTATTGTTTGCGCACTGTCGCCTATGGACGTCTGTAAATGATTAAACCTCGATAAGAATTTTCATTTAATTTAATAAGTTTATTCCGTTCCGTTCCGTTCCGTTCATCTCATCTCATTTAATTTCAAGAAAAGAGGTAAGTCACGGACGCGTTGCTATTCCTGAGACGTAAGTTGCAATGCTTTTGATGACTTTGTCACCCCTATCACGCCCTCCAGACCAAAACACAGCATTGCGTAGCATTGCACGAGACTCTAAAATCTATAGCATAATACGTCTTTGCTGCTTATCTCTTTTGCTTTGTGTTCCTGTTGCGACGTGTATAGACCACATTATTGATTTGGACGACTAAATGTGGTTCGGGTGAACGAAATTATGCATTTTCATATAACATTGTGGTGTGATTGTGGTTACGTGTGAAAAGGCACTTAACTAATATATAAATAACGCAACTTTTTAAATTATCTCTTTAAATCGATTGTATTCTAAATATCTAAATCATGAATTGATGCCTTGTTAATTATCCTTAAATAAAAGCAATGCTTAATTGGCGCGAATTAGGACAGCTTCATCGTCGAATCAAGATTGTTAGTGGCTGTTGCCGAGGAAATTAAATTAATATTTTGAGGGACTGAATTGAGAAAGACTTTTAATGCCAATTATTGACAGAGGCGGTATTTCGTACTATTGTTATAACAATTTCAGCTTTATTTAAGTTAACGATTTATCTTTGCTTTTGTTGTGGTCTTTCCAATGAATTTCTTAGCAAGATTGTTATCGACCTGCTCAATCATAACGGCGGGTTAAAGATCACGCGAAGACGGAGTTGTAGGCGATAAAGCCGTCTCCTTAAATTTACACCTTAATGAAATCATTATTAACCGAAGTTCCAAAGAGTTCTTCTATTATTTACTATTTACAAAAAAACATAAAAGACAAATGTAAAAAAGCTTGTTATGTGATAAACTGAAGATTTTCTGTAGATTATTATTTTTGGAAAAACCGAAGAATTTGAGAACTTTCCTTAATGTCGATCAATATACTATAAGGTTTGACAACATTCTGAAGAAGTTATCTCATCAAAAACATAAATGTAAAAATAGAAGTCAATGTTGCAGAGACAATATGATGGTCCGCGCTATCAAATAGTTATCAGATCACATGTAGAAGCCACTATGCTATTTTTACACACCCTAACTCTACAAGCACTGACTTCATAAATTTACAATACATAGGTAAATTGTAGTTCTTGTAGTGTTGCCATTTGCCTTCGTTTTCCTCACTATCTAAGACACAACTTTTATCACTTGTGGAGCTGATTACATAATTTACATACAGGTCATAATTTACATATCTTTTGAGAAATTTTACGAACTCTCAGGTGTGCAGGTTTTTCACGATGTTTTCCTTCACCGTTAAAGCAAGTGATAATTAATGTTTAATACGCACATAAGTCAGAGGTGCGTGCCTGCGATTTGAACCTCGGACCCCCCGATGGAGAGTCCAAGTTTCAACTACTAGGCTATCACTGCTTGGCTATCGAAACTAAATATAATTACCTAATACTAATCTTCTACAAGAAGAAAGTACAAGATGGGCTGCGCCTTTGCTACTTCAATAACACAAAAAGATGTATTGAATTTTATAGTAAGCCAATACACCCAAAAACTATAGATACGTTCGAAAACGAAGTATTAATAATAATATTGCGTATACGAGAACCTGATGCAATTACTCGTATGTATGTACATTTTTAATGCAATTTATCCGGGAGCTGTCGGCGGCACAAACTGTTCAATCGATATCAATAATTAGCGGTCCGCTCCACGTCAGATTGATATTATTATAGTGATTGGTGTTGCATATTGATAGTGATTCATTGATGAGCATTCCTGTGTGACTGTATTGACCATCAGGCGTATCTGATGTGTTTTTGTTTTTGCCCGACTGCGTCAGGAGGGTAACGTTTTTGAGCGTATGTATGTATATATGTATGTATGTATGTATGTATGTATGTATGTATGTATGTATGTATGTATGTATGTATGGATGTATGTATGTATGTATTTATGTATATTTGTATATGTATTTCTTTGGCACGCTCTATAGCTCAAATAGCTTGACGGATTTTAACTTATTTTTATTTATTTACTAGCAGATCCCCGATCCCCGGTGACAGTTATATTATTTTCCCTTTGCTGCTTGAAAACTGAAATAAAAGTGCCATGCAATAATAGGCTACTTAGGTCACACCTATTGTAATGTACTATTTAAGGTAACATGGAGGTTCCTAATATGTGTGATACAAACATCAGATAAATTGCTTTAAATATGTGCTTTAAATCAAACTTTCGTTTACTTAATGGTAACGAATGGTAGCTAAACAAAAACATCTTATAGAAAATTAAAAAAATAAGTACTTATAAATATAACATACAGTTCTGCTTTAGTGACGTAAAAATATTTATTTTAATCGTTTTCAACAACAAAGACTCTTTAGAGAACCAATAGAGCGTAAAATTTACGGCCTGTAGTGTTTTTCGGCCCGACAAAAACAAACGTGTCTACTTTTTGGATTTCGCTAGATTTTAGGCTTTTAGGCTTAACTAGAGGATGTCATTCGAACCTTTTATTCCAAGAAATACTTTTATTGTCCTTTCTGTGTCATAAGCATTGGGTATACCTACATATAATAATATCACTTTATTTTTTGATTAAGCCATCAGCATAATTATAACTGATAATAAATGTTATTGTACTAAACAATATCTTTTTTTGCCTGATAACTTTTGTCATGTGCCACTGTGTTTTGGTACAAATAATGTAGTAACGGCGAGAAATATATACGAGGTACTACATCTTAATCTTCAGGAATTCAATGACCTGTGGTCATCTTCAAGAAGTATAAACCTATTTTGGTTTACTTATGAGTACCATAGCTCGTTTGCTATTTTTTATATAATTAACCTAACGAAAAGGAACAGGCCACCTGATGGAAAGTAGTCACCGTCGCTTATGGACATTTGAAACACCCGAGGAGTCGGCAATGTTTCGTAGGAGAACTCTTCTTGCAAATTTATTGAAGAACCCTGTCATAGCGCTCCGGGAATGTCTTAGGAGGAAGCTCATTCTACATCTTATTCGTTAGAGATCGCACAAATCGAACCATGGAGGACCGCCAGGACTCCAATTGATGAGGATGGAACTTCATCCTTCGGCGAGTGGTGTGATGGAAGAAAGGTGATGTAGTTTCTTCAATTCTATATAAATTAACAATATAACGCCTATACTAGGTGTGGTATTGTTGGTGGTACATATTCTGGATCTACTAGTTTTTAGTGATTTTCAATCTATCAATGTTCAACTAAGCAGTAAGCCAAAAACGCAACGCGACATAATAAGCTTGTACCGGTAAAGTTATTACAATATCAGCAAACATAAAAGAGATTTTACGCAATCATAAAAATCCGGAAACATATAAAAGCAAAAGCCACTGAAGCCTTATCGGCTTTTGACATTTTCAAAAGGATTTTTAATAAAACAATCGGAACAAATAACAAAGAGCTTGTCACCGACGCGGTTTATTTTTACGGTTATCGAAATTCTGGCTAAAGGGTTCATAAAGGGTACGTTGTTTTAGATTTTTTTGTGAAAATACCTAGTATTTTAACGCGACGGTTAAAATACTAGGTATTTTTATGTAGGAAGAATGCAAATAGGCTTGCAGTTCACTTGACATGAAGTGGTTAGTGCGAGCTGCTATGGGTTTTATAGAGCGAATGTAAAATGGGCTATCCAGTCTAAAGTTGGTAACAGTTGAACTAAGTTTAAACATAGGTAATTCATTTAATTAATAACAAATAAAATTGTTATTCCATAGTCATAAGCTAAGAAAGGTGGTAGTGGTGGAGTACGGCCTGGAGGAATGCATTTTTTATTTATTTTTTTTAATTTCTGCTTCACGCTTATTTCTGTTACTGTATTCCAATTTGAAGTGATAAGGGAGACATAAGGCGTTTGAACTTAGTTCTCAGGAGTAGCAACGTATCTATGGCTTACCTTTGAGGCTCTGTTATTAATAAAAGTAAAAACGTATGTTTGACCATTAATGCACCATGTCCTTCACAACTCTAGTTCTAATAGACAATAGAGCACGTGCTATAATTTTAACCATAGATACACTATTTTAGTTTAAAACTAAATTGGAACGCTTCATACATCGACGAGAACATAAGAGTACTTTCCGAATTAATTAGGTAGTCATTGATTAAGAATTATAGCGAAACTGCAGTATAGTTTTGTTCTACTACGAGACACTAAGTACATGATACAAAGTTATACTTTATACGTACTCTTGTGGTACTTATCAACTTATATTACCATAGAGCTAATATCTGATAGAAATGGCAAGTGCAACGTATGTCGGTTACCCTTTTACGGCACAGCGCTTAAAGGGTAAATACATATTACTAAGCCTCAACTGTCTGTTTGTTCGTCACTGGATTCTATCTAATGAACTGTAATAGAAAGACACTTAAAATTTAGTGTTTTATCGCTGTCTGAAACACAGTAACGCATCATTACTATAAGGTAGAAATTGGTTTAGCGGTGGTAACTCCGTAATCTTATCAAGAACAGTTTTACCAAAATTGCTACTACTGTTACTTGCCGCAACACTTTTTTATGACCCACTGCTGGGTACGAGTCTTCTCCCACAACTAAGAGAGGCTTTGAGCGCAATCCACTTCGTTGCTTAAATGCGTGTTGGTGGAAGGGATTCGGGTTAGTGGCCAACCCGTGTCATATGTTTTCAACCTGCCAATAAGGCTTCCAACAAAGTTTAACGACTGTTATCCAATAATAACAACTGGGGCCGACAGCTTAACGTGCCATCTGAAGCACGAAAACGTGCATGAAATTTTCGCCTCTAGAGGTCACCCATCCATTTATCGACCGCACCCGGTGTTGCTTAACTTTGACGATCGGTTCAGATTTACGCAATCCGCAACATTGTCACGTATATTTTTAATATTTATAATGCTATATTTATTTATTGCATAAGTTTATCGATGTAAACGCAGTAATAGCATTATGATATAAAACTCTGTGTTTATCTGACACTATTAGTAATATTTGATATCCGTCTATCCGTCAGTAATATTTGACACATTATAAATTAAAATATATATATATATAAAATTTAAAGTGCGGAAAAATGGTGTGTTAGCCATGTCCATTTTATTCCAAGTCTACGTATAACAGTGTATAAGTACTGTGTAGCGTGTTTACCGAGTGGGGCTTTTACCCTAAATATAAAGTGTCTAAATACAAAGTTTTACTATAACAGCTTTAAAAATGACGAATTTCCCCTCCCCTACCCCTCTTTTTACCCATTCTCCCCTATTTTTTTGCAATAAAAAGTAGCCTATGTTGTTTTTCAAGGTCTATTCTATCTCTGTACCAAATTTCATCACAATCCGATTACTGGTTTAGGCTTATAAATTAAAAAAATATAAAAATAAAAGTGCAGGAAAATTTACCATGCCGTGTTAGCCATGTCCATTTTATTCCAAGTCTACGTATAACCGTGTATAAGTACTGTGTAGCGTGTTTACCGAGTGGGGCTTTTACCCTGAGTGCTGTCGGTTGATGTTACAACTACTGAGCGTTCTTATTGTTTAACAAACACATTAAAGTTGTAAAAGAAAATCAGATTACGTAGTAGATTGTTCTAGGAAAACTTGCAAATCCTGTGAAACTCGCTCTATGAGTGATGTTTTGATTTTGGCTTTGTGTTGGCGAAGATCGGCTTTTAACTTATGTTGGTGTGATCGTAGACTTAAATAGTTAAAAATATATGTAAAATTCGGAGTCTACAGTGACTTACATGAATGTTTTTTTTTTAATATTTTAAAATTAACAAATGAGCATTTAGTGTATCTGGTACCACCTGGAAAGTAGCTACTGCCACCCATTTGCATTGTCAGGTCAGGTCTAGCACAGATGCGTCGCTACACCTGACTGTAAGTACGACTGAGAAGGTAAGACTAAGGTACAGCGCCTTAAAAATCTGTCTGACCTTTTAAAGTAAAGTACTTACCTAATAGCCTTAGTATCTACATAAAATATACTCGTAAATGTGATGTAATAATCTAATCTAATTAAATTGTAAACGTATAGTACATTATGTAGAGCCATTAAGAATGTTAACAATTCCAAAGCCTAGTTAATATAGCTGCAGTATTAATACGGGTAAATGTAGGCTATGTGCTGTTTTATAGGCGATATGTGGCAAAGATTAGAGAACGGGTTGTTATTGGGCGCGTAGGACCCGCTGCGTAGCGCTCGTAAAGACGAGGTCTGTAGGGTTGTCACTTTTATATTTTGAAAATTGTAATTATTAAAATAAATCAATACAATTATTTAATTATTACGCGTAAATCTAGGCTACGTGATGTTTTATAGGCGATATGGGGTAAATATTAGAGAACGGGTTGTTATTGGGCGCGTAGGACCCGCTGCGTAGCGCTCGTAAAGACGGGGTCTGTAGGGTTGTCACTGTTGAAAATAAAATAAATCATTACAATTATACAGAGTGATTTTGTTTTGGGCGTTGATGGTGAAATCTGTAACTACGAGTATAATAAAGTAAAACTATATTAAGCGAAAATGTTGAAAGGATTTACACGAACAACATAAAAACAAAAACTGTATAATTTGAGTTTTAAAAGGTTGATTTTGAAAAAAATCACACCATGTATTATTGCGCCAAGAGTTAAATTCTGGAAAATTACTGGAATTTCCTCACCTAAAAATGTGCTCATAAACTACAACGATTACAAAAAAATCAGGTTTATTTACCATTTAGATTTTTCAACATTACACTTTTAATATAATGAATTGATTATTATTAACCAAACATTTGTTTTTTAAGATTGTATTTTTAATTTTATTGTATAACATTAATATGAAAAGAAATACTGGCAGCCCTAGAAGGACAATATTTTCCAATTATTGACTCCCCTATATTGTGCTATCAATGGTAAGCTGTTATTATCACGTCATAGAAATACAAGTGTTCTTTTTATATTTATTTTCTACTCCCGAGTATACACTTTTATTGAGTTTTCCATTTATGAACATTCTGGTTTTATAGTAGTACTAGTATTTACTCGCAGCTTCGCTCGCGCTCATGTATGTACATTCACACACAGAGGCCGTAGGTATAAAAATTTCACAACAGACAATTTGTGTGCAAAATTTCATAACAATCGGTTTAGTCGATAACGCGTGAAGGCGTTACAAACAAACAAACAAATAAACGGACTTTCGCATTTATAATATTTAGGATTAGTAGTATAGTAGTCACCTCCGCCCATATACATCTGTGATTAACCACAGATCATATCAGTCTTATCTGAGGTTGGTCATAGGTGCCTTGCCTTCGTACGGGAACTCAGCAGTACACTCTGCTATTATTTGGCAGAATTGGTGCAGTCTGCCTGTAATATTGAGTGGTTGCTATCCTTAGACATCTTAATACCTATTGTAAGTTCGTATAATTGCGTTATTATTCCTGAGACTAAGTTGGAACGAGGAACGAATGTGATTGTGGTAACATGGATATCACAATTACATTCATTCCGTTCTAACCATGTGGTACCGTTGAATTTTTTACACCAGCCATACTCAAAGTGACTCAAAGGGACTCCTAGGGCTCCGCGAAGCCTTTTTTTTTTGGGGGGGGGGAGAGGTTCGGCGAGAATACTAGAAGTGTGAATAGAAGGGTGAAGGAAAGAGAAGCACTAAACACTACTGTTATAAGGCAGAAATAGTTTCAATGGTTTTCGCTACTCAAAAGGGGTCCGCCACCAAAAATTTGACAACCGCTGTATTACACACATACATGAAAGATTTACCATTTTCCATAATGGTTATTGTTTTATGTTGTTTTAGAAATAATCACCATTTATATATAGTTGTACATAAAAATAAACCACAGTTTTATAGTCCTATTTTAATTGAATCAAAGCTTAGCGTGCAGCGATAGAAAGCATCATTACCGTGCCGATACATAAAATATAATCAAACTGTCATTAAGCGGGCTTTCAATTAGTTCAACGGAACGTAAATGGAAAAATTCAATTACAAAATACTCTTATTTAGGATTATCTTTTTAAATATCAAAGTATTTAAGTATACGAAGGTTTTACAAATGCTTATAAATTAATTTGAATTTAATTGTTAATGTTATATTAAATGTTTTACTTTTTTTAATTCGACTCGATTTCTTTTCAGTCGACTCTGTAAGCATGTTAATCACGTAGGTATGGTTCTAGAATACAATTACACAATTAACAGATGACAGTCAAGTCTAACAGTATTAAAATTTCAATTTGTGAATGTTTTTGTATTTATATGGTTTAACTGTATCATCATCATCATCGTCAACCCTTGTCCCACTGCTGGGCACAGGTCTCCTTTCAGTGAGAGGGATTTTAGGCCTTAGTCCACCGCGCTGCCCAAGTGCGAATTGGTAGACTTCACACACCTTTGAGAACTTTTTTTTTAAGAACTCTCGGATGTGCAGGTTTCCTCACGATGTTTTCCTTCACCGTAAAGCAAGTGAAAATTAATATCTAATACGTACATAAATCAGAGGTGCCCGGGATTTGAACCTCGGACCCCTCGATTGAAAGGCCTAATTTCAACAATTAGGCTGTCACTGCTCGCTAGCAACATACAGTTAAAATACATTATTGTATTTATATACAAGGAAAGTTCTAACCACCTTGTAGTGTGAGTACGTTAGCCAAAGACGAATGACCGTCGTTTGTTCCAGTTAGGTCCCATTAACCCAGCGTTCAAGATATATGGTCAACGCTCCGTCTAGCCTAATCCTGTCTACGTTAATAACAAGTTTGCACTCTAAACCTGCTACACAATAACACAATTAACAATCATTAATTTAATTACTTAATTAATTTAAAAATATACCTTATTTAGTCCTATTTATTATAGATTTACGTAGATATCGTACCTGTAATTACAAAGTCCCATATTTTAGTGACCTTAAAAAGTTTCTTACTTTTAGGACTACCATTGATAAATATTCAAATACTAAAGATAATACCGTATCGAAAATAAAACGTTAAAAAACACTACCTTACTTCAATAGTTTCTTTATTACCTAATTGTATTATTATTCAAAAATTTGTACGTTCATAATATGTGTTATCAGTAAATTCTTCGTGTCAAATCAGAAGCTATTAGTATAAATTTACAGTAACATTGTAATTTACGTTGTAATTACACTACCGAGCCACATTAGTCCAAGTTACAGAAAATGTCGCTGAGTTATTGTGAGTGACCTCAATAATTTCCCGAGCAACTTATTGGTTCTAGGATTAGCGCCGCTGCGGGGTTAATGGGACCCAAACGGAACAAACGATGCCAATTCATCTTTGTAACAACGATTTAGTTGGTATGAAGAGATTTACGAAGGGAAATGTGTGATTTGGTAATTTGGTATTTGACGACCCGGATGGCGCAATAGTTATCACGCCGGAGCGCTAATCCGAGGGTCCTGGATTCGATTTCCAGCGAGACGGAAATTTGAATGATGAGTTTAAATTTCCGTTCTTGGTCTGGGTGTGTGTCCTTGTCTTGTGTGTTG
>DWPV01007490.1:0-10667 GCA_018251915.1 Urbanus proteus proteus
GAATCATTCCAGAAATTGAATCGCCGCTGTACATCGTCAGTTCGTATATTTAGAAACTGCTATTAAACGTCTAAAACTGTACACTCATTTTCGTGTAAAAACGGTTTTTAATTTTAAATATAGTACAGATACGAATAGACAAAAGATTTTGTATATTGGACAATGGATAATGGAATAACAAGTAGTTTTATAACATGCAAATAAAGTCTTGCTGAAAAAGGCAGCTATTTCCAAATCGCAGATCGTATCAATCTGACAGCATTTTAAGGTCTGTTATCGGATAAAGAATTATAGATTGTTAGTTTTCGTAGCGATTCCTATGACACTCCAACCGACTCTGTGTCGCTGAAACTATTCTTTTAGGCAATAGAGCAGATAGTTTATACACAACACAGATTGATCACATATAATATGAATTTTATTTATATTATATTTTGACTATCACATACTTTTTATTTTTTAATTAGGATCTTTATTAATCTTGGAATATAACCAATTTAATAGATATCAAATCGTATTAGTTTGATACTAGAATATTTGAGTATATTTCAAATAACCAATAGCAACAAATATTTGCAAAGTCGTAATATATTATTCCGATAAAACATAGGTAGGTAACTACTTCTTTAATTTATTACAACGTCTTTGAACTTATGAACTCTTTATCTCGCGATGAAGTATGAATTCACTTAACTACTTCCTAAAAAATTTAACTCCAAACAAATAAAGATGATAAAAAACTAAATTACAAGAGTTTGAACGTTTGCCAAGAAGCCGTCCTTGCTTCCTCCATATACGAGACAGCAAGGCGATATTGTTCGTCTTATTTTTAATACTTTTCAACAGACAGCTAAACATCTACTAATTTTTATTTACAATAATATCCCTTGAAAATATGTTCACAAATGTAGCTTTTTTATCATAAGTTATTCGTAATATGACTTTGATTTTTTTAAGAATGTAAGAAAATGTTTACATATAGTAAATGTATACCTAAATAATATTTACGTTTTAATTTGTAATTTTCAGACTGTCAACTCGCCGCCAGTGCCCCATCGTGATCTCACGGGACCCTCAGCATCCTATCGGCCATACAACGAAGAGTACGCTTCCGTCCAACGTCATGTCGAGAGGCCACTGCAACCTGAACTCGACGGTGAACGCACCAAGAAAGACAAGAAGTGGTCTATCGGCAAACTTTTTAGAAGAAAGAAAAAAGAAGAAGAAAGTGGCTCATCATCTCAAAGCGAAGATGGAATCAGTTCCAAGTCTCCATCCAAAAGAAAAACAAAGAAGAAAAAGAAACCTCCTGCCGTCAACAATTTTGATCACATCGTGATCAGGGATACAAGGCGAGCTCAAAGTTTAGCCAAGCCAAATCTACGAGAAGTTAACGACGATGGCGTATTATCCGATCCATCCGCTGGTTTTATTATTAATTATAAAGCTCAAGAAAAATTCGGAGCGTCTAAGGAATCACTTAGTCTAAAAGATGATACATCCAGCCGATTAGGACGAGTTGGTTTAGAAACGCCATCTAGAAAATCCAGGAAAGGCCGACTGAAAGCACGAGTGGAAGCCCTAAGAAACAGCATGAGAGGTGAATCGAGCAGTGACGAAGAGTCATTAAAATCATCAAATTCCTCATCAATCGTCCGTTTTCGTAGTGATGAGTCCCTCATGCGATCACGCGACAGCTCTTTAAATAAAAGGTCAAGGAGTGCGAGAAACGAAAGATACATTAAAAGATTATCTCGAGATGAAGAAAACCAACTTAATAAGGAAGCTGAACTATTACAACAAGGATATACGAAGGCTGAGGTTGAAATGTTAACTAGAACTCCTACAAGCCAAAGTAGTGGATATGGAACATGTAAACGAGAACAATCAAACAAGTCTAAAAGTGATCAGTTGACTTTAAATGATTTAACTCAGCGACCTATGAAATCAGAATCTATATCATCATTCCCTTCAACTCAAAGTTATCCATCATCAATTAATTTTAGTGCCAAAGTTAACAGTGAACATATTAACTATTCCATTCAATATCCGAATAATAATATTAACAGAGAATCGCTTTATGCTAACAGTAACAGGGAAAGGAGTATATCTAATCAATATGAAAGTCCAGATAAAATAATGTGCGTAAAATTTCCATTGGGTAATGTTACACATGTTAAAAAGGAAGAAAAGTCGCCGCCAGTTCCCCCTCCACGAGATATGCACCGAAAAGTTGCAACACCATTATCGATGTATTATGAGAATAATCCATTGGTCGCAGATCGAATAACTAATAACCAAAACGTAACACATGGTGTACCTAATAATGATTTTGAAAGAATAATGAGACGCAGTCAAGAAAGGTCATCAAGCTACGGAGTTAATGGTTTAAGACGGCCAATCTCGAACTCCGAAGATCACATTGCTATGCAAAACAATGAATATTTGCAAAACTATAGATACAAAAGTGAACAGCCACGTAGACCAGCATCAGTTTCCGCTGAACCTAATCACTATGGAATATTCATGAATACTCCACCGTGGCGAAAAAAAATTGAACAAGCAAGTTTAATAAAACCAGAACCGGTTCAAACAAGACAAGATTATTTATATTACGCTGATCAGAGTCCTAGATCTCGAAGACCAATTAGCATTAAAACTAGTCAAAATGGTTTTGAAAACCAATATTTAAGTGATTCTCAGGCCTCATCCAACGTAATGGAAAACATATACAAGCGACCAAGAAATGCATCAGAGTTTTGGAGAAAAATGGATGATGCTGAAAGGCATAGACGGCAACAAAGCGTATTTGCAAATTCGAGAAGCAACAGTGACTACGCTAGTAGTACACAGTTACAAAAAGGTTATCCAGACCACTCGAAGTCGGCACGGGAAACAACACAAGATAAAACTGATAATACCGATAGTAAGAATAGACAAAGTACGTCTATTGATACTATAGATGGTGCTCAAGTTTGGAAGGCAACAACTGAATATAAAAGGTCAGTTACAGTAGATCCTCCAAAAGTAGTAACATCTCCTACTTCAAAAACGCACGTTCGCCATAAATCTGACACTTATGTCTCTAGCACTTATCAAGTACCTTCTGACGACGAAAAGAATTCAGAACGTCGAAAGTCTACTAATCTCGACGATGCTCTAAATGAATTAGAGGCTATTTATAATAGCTTAGGGTTGGGAGATGAAGATTTATTAGATAGAGCTGAACGACGAGAATTGATGACACCGAAATTTAACGACCAATTTAATGACTGGAATGGAAACGACGACGATTTACAATTACGAAGTCAGCCGACAACACCTTTGCGACGTTTGTCAAGACGATCTACTTTACCTGATAAACTTCAGGATGATATGGCATTTCGCAGAATGAACTCCTTTTCAAAGGAAAAACCAAATTACAAAGACACCCAGGCCCAAATCAGTTACATGTTAGCTTCACCAGTTTATGTACCTTACGCATCTGATGACGACAAGCACTCAGAACGCAATGAACCAGATATAGTTCATGACGACGTTGTTTATCGAAATATAAAACAAACTAATAATCGTTTAAAAACTATGGATCCTCAACCTCCTTTCGGTATTCCAGTGGGACCTGTTTCACCAGCACCTCAAAGTGATTACTTACATGCGAAGCCTGAAAATAAAGGGAGATCTCGATTTGTACCAAAAAGATCACCCGATATTGTCTCTGATGATCTTGCTTACAGAAGTCTACGAAAAGATAACAGACATTCATCCGTTTTTAACGGTGAAGATTTCAATGGACATACGAATAACAATCAGAGTTACACAGAATTTCCTTTCAGTAAAGAGTCATCCGCTAATATAAAGAAAAAACGTGCTGTTAGATCATTATCAGCCAATATATTCTCAATGATTCAAAAAGAAATAGACGACGCTCTTAATATGAGTAAAGTATCGAACCTTCAAAAGACTCACAGTAATAGTGATGTTATGAGGCGACTTCGAGATACGTTCGAAAATAACGACAACGAACAAGACCGCTATCCTCGTAATAAGGTAAAGCAACGCCACAATACTGTCAACATCTTTGTCAATAACACTCACGCACCACCTCATCATTTTGCAAAAGACGACTCATTCATTCATAGTGATGATAAATGTTTTTCTAAACCACCTTGTGATAAGTCCAAAAGTTCATCGCCATCAAACAGATCACCTCTCTCTAAAAGAGCCTCAAAAGATGAATTTCAACATGTCCTTAGTATGTTAGCGCAAGAAGCAATGGATACAAGTAATAAATTAGGGGTAGCATTAGCTGAATTAGACAAAAACAGAAATAAAAATGATCTATCAGATGTTCAAAGTCGAATATCCGATAGCAGGTTAAACTTTTTAAATGGTTTGACAAATAAAGCTTATGATAACCCTGTGTTTGATACAAAACAGGATAATGTTCATGCGGAAATCGTAAACAATCCGAAGAAAGATAATAAAGGGATTAATAATGTTGACCAATCCAGCAAAGGCAAAAAAACTGAAGACAGTTTATTAGTCATATCGGATCAATTGCATAAAGTTGAAGATCAACTAAAGTACAGTTTTGAAAAAGATCTAAAATTCGAAGATGAAGCTCATAAATTATCGAATTATATGGAGAAGAACGAGGATAAACTAAAAGCTCAAGAGATTACAGCTGCACCTTCAGACATTAAAGAGATATCTGATATTACACCAGTAACTGTAAAAGATGACACTACGAAAGTTGAAAACATGCACAAAGAAAACAAGACCGATATAATGGTGCCTCCTGTAAAATCACTAAATCCTTTTTTAAATACAGACGACAAAGTAAAAGATATAGATGGAATAAAAGCTTTCAAAGAATTAAAAGATGGTATTTCCGATTTAATTGCCGGTATTTCTGAGGTAAATGAAAAACTATTTATTTCAAAACCATCAAAAATTGAGCACGTCTCGAACAACAACCACATATCAGGTATCTCAGAAGCCGGTGAAAAACTGAACGAAGCAACTCAAAGTGCATCTAACCAAATGGCTCCCCATAGAGATTCAGTTAATCTCTCTATTTACGAAGATGATTTGGAAGTAAGAGAAAAGGATGCGAATGATTCTACTGAATATAATTCATCAGAAGAACTAGCTACAATATTTAAATTGAACAGTGAAGCCAAATCATTAGCTGAAATCGACAAAGATAATAAAGAAGATTGTAAAAGCGAAACTCATAGTGACTTGAGCTCCCCAAAGCTCGTTAAAACTATGAATCAACAGCTAAGAAGGCTCTCAGTCGATGATGGTACTCCTAGTCAAAGCAATTCACTGCCAACTAATGTAATTCCGTGGCAAAATAAAAGGCTATGCAATAATTCACAAAATGATAGCACAGGTACGTGGTCTCTTATCATGCATGGTGTTTGGATTTCACTTTAATCATCTGCATCCCACTCATTGTATGTTTTCATTTATTTGTCGTTTTGTTTATAATAGGTCATAGATTTAAATCAATAGATACAAAATACCGATATTGTAACAAGGAAGACAATTTGTCAAGAGTCCACGAACATTTCAAAAATATTACGTTTTTTTTGAGTTTAAGTTTATTTTAAAAGGTTTGCAATTTCTATGACAGAGTTTTCGAAATAGCAACCTTTATAAATAGCGACACACTAGTTGACTAAATGAATACACATGAAGACTGGGATCATTAAAACTAATATTCCTGTACATTTCACTGCGCACGTATTTATTTGAAACGCAATGCCGCAAATTTTAAGCTCGAGGGCATATCTATTGATTTAATTCTGTGGTCAGTTATGTTAAAGTAATATGAATGCAAGACTAACGTTTTCGTATTTGTTGTTTGATTGTTTTGGCAGGCAATAGTTCGAAGAACAAGCGCGATTGGCACGACTCAGGCACTATGATGTTAGCTTGCTCGTACACTGTGATGCTCTCCCAGCACTTGGCAGATTCGGATTGGCTGACGCTACTCGGCTTATTACTAGCTCTGATCACTATCATCGCTATGCTATTACTATAAACAGGTCCGGACTATCTTTATCATGGCATATCGGACAAACGTCCTATAAGCCTATAACTTCAAAATATTTTTTTATTACATAACTTTCATTCTGATGAAATATATACAATGAATTTATTCATAGTATTGTTGCACTCTATTTATCTTTTGAAATCAATTTTCTTTAATTTGGGAAAATATTCCCATTAGTTTCATGTTCATGTCCGGACCTGACTATATAATATGACCATATAATATCAACAAATTAATTATGTTATTACTAAATTCAGTAGATTATATTCAAGTTTCAAATTTAATTTTAGATATATGTGTAAATTTTGTACTATTTAGTATTTCTTAAAATGCACATTAAATGCATTTAAGTTTCTTTAATATTATAAATAGCATTTATTTTATTTATACAAACGGCTTAGTAATTTTAAAAAATCGTAATCTTTATTGAAGGTATATTATATTCATAAAACTATTTTATGCGTCCTTGTAAAAAATCCAACAGCTTAAATTTTGTTTCGTAGCTAGAGCCTAAAATGTATAAATCGTAGAATATTATTTTGAGATGAATGTGAGAATGCTTTTACCTGTGATGTTGTATTTACGTTTTATTGTTTCTGTAAATTATATCCCTTGTAAATTTAGATTTAATTATGTAGTTGGTGCCAAATCCATCGATCAAAACTTATATATGACTTCTTTTTCTAAATTGAGTAAGTAAGGATTTTTATAAAAAACGAGAAATTGAAAAATTTTAAATCTTACCTTATTGTAATTATTTAAAGTCTGAATTTGTATTATCGTGAAAAATATCGGTATATGTTAATTATTATACATTGATTTAAAGATTTAAGTACTAGTTACTTAGATTTTATTTTTGTCATTAATGTATCGCATGTATATTTTTTGTCTGCATGATGTTATGCTTAACATGGTTTTAATTTGTATTTTATGTTTTTTTTTTAAATTTGACTTATGTGTTGTACATATATAATTATATATTGTACCCGTCTAGATACAGCGTCGGACTTAAGAAAACAGGATAAATTGTACATCTGGTCTGTTTATGCATTTACCTAAGTGATATTTGGATTTCCATTTAATCATACTTGCTGAATATATACTCTTATAAAGTAGTTTATATACCCATCGGTCACCCGCATAAAAATTAAACAGTTTTTCAAATTGGTATGTTACTCAACTTGATATCTAGGCGTGGGTACAATATTATTTTTGTTTGAAATAAGATAAGCAATGATAAATAAGTTTATCCTACAACTTTACAATTTATCATTTGTTGATAATAATATTTAAGTAGGCAACTACATCATTAGTTCATTTAACAGGTCTTAATAATTTATAATTAAATATGGACATACATACAACCTATACTCGGATCGACGACAAATTCTGTAAAAAAAAAATCATACATACATTACCCCTTTTAATCTGTTTAAAAACATAAGTTTGCGTTGCTGTATTTATGTTTGCCTTGAGAAAGAAACAATCACAGAAAGCAGAACACTTGTCGTTGGGGTAACATGTACATACCTATTACAAATTTGATCGTTCTAATTCTATTTAGGACATTCCTAGGGCTCTACTTTATACATATAAACCTATATGGGTACGCTCATGCCTGTAAGCTATTCTTATTTTATAAAAATCTAACTTTACTGCCATTTACGATCTAAACTATAAACTTTATAGTTGTTTAATATTGAAATTTTTGATCAATATTGCTTAATATTATTTTTATTTGTCTTATTTTTGATTCTAGGTGAAAACTGAAAGCCACAGTATTCAACATGGCCCATGACCAGTATACTCCGAAATTATATCTATGATATTAATACGTAATTTTAGCTACTTAACTATATGTTAATATTCTACTGTTGTATGTGAAATTACTACCTACTTTCTATGTTTATGTAGAGGCTTCCAGTTACATTTTAAAAGAGCGTAATTTATATAAGAGAAGTTATAATTTAAATAAAGTGTTTCAGTTATCTTGTTGTTTTATTAAATAATCAACTTGTAGTTTTTCTATACCTACTACGGAAGTAGCAAACGAGCATGCAGCCCACTTAATAGTAAGTTGCCACTGCGCCGTTGGTCATTTGTAATAAACCCCAGACATGATCACAGTCCTATCTGAGGTCGACCACATACGCGATGTTACCCTTGAGAACTAAGTACGAAAGCCTCGAATAAGTATGTTTTCATTACCACACCCTTCAGACCAGAACACAACAGCGCTGAACACTGCTGTTATGAGGCAGAAATAAATTTGGCAGTGGTACCGCTGGAGTCAAATAACAAGGATTTTACCACCTACAAAAAGAGCCCAGCGAGGAGGTTCCTTCTACTACTACTACTTATTTCTAGCGTGAAGCAGTTCTTGTGTTTCATTGGAACTTGAGGCGACCATCTTAGGTCTTAAGAGTAGCAACGAATCTATGATTGATAATCTTAAATATAAAATCCCTATTTCATGTAGATCAAGTTGGTTACCATACAGATGTCGATGGGTGGCAGTGACCACTCACATTATATTCTTTTAAAAAACACTAATAGACTTAATTTTAGGTACTCAGTATTTGTAGCGTAGATTTTAGATTTTATACATTTTTTTACAAATGTTTGCAATAATTTCATCAAGTTAAACCATTACAATTGTAAAGGACCTCAGACTGATTTTTTGCTGTATAAAATCAGAGTTAAACCGTAACAAACGCCATCTTGTAGAGTACTCTATTACTAGATCATTCTTTTCACAATGACACAACAGATGGCAGTGTTATCTAAATTTCAGGTGACTATAAAGTTGATGAAAAGTTATGTTACATATAGGGGAAAATTGCTATAAACATTTTTTTCCTTCATACTATTAGTAAAAACTGTTGCATAGTGTAGAACTGTAGAAACCAAAGACCGAAACGGCTAAGAGGAGCATATTGTTAAAAAAGAAAGTAAAGAACGTAAAAATGGACAAAAGCGACACCTATCAAATACAGTGCACACTATTAATACACTACATGACACATTCCATTTAAATCGCTTTACCTATCGTGACTAGATGTCTCTATAAATAAAGAAGTTATTTTTATTATAACGCAAATAATCATTGTAGTGTGTTTAACATTCCTTTTCAATAAAATGTAATAAAGCATATTCTTAAATAATCAGTTCATTCATAATTTAAACAGATTTCTGTTATTTTAATGGCAACACAGGCTCGAGGATGCATCGCAGCGCAGCCCAATAATTGACTGAATTGACTTTGACAGATGTCAAATCAAATTATTTGCAGAAGAAACGAACGACGATTGTGTCGTGTAACGTGTTGTGAAATTTATTAGCGATTGGTTTTTAATTTTGAATTGAGACTAGTTTTATTATTGTTTGAGAGATAAACAGATGTAATTGTTTTCGAATTTGTGTGTTTAGTGTATTACCTACGTCGTTATTGTGGCATTGCAAGTGAATTTTACCGTATAAAATTCATAACATCAAGCAACCTACTTTGTTCCTGTTGACCTGCCTGTATCGTGGTTTTTAAAAGGTAACGGTTTTGATACATTATCATTAACGGATTGTTTTTAAAGTTTATTTTATTGCGTAAGTGACAGCTGTGGCTTAGAGTTGTATTTAGTCAGCTAACTCGCTAAACCTTCGTAATTACATGTACCTAGTCGTTATCTTTATCTGTTGTTAAGTTTATTTTCTGTATGAATGATGCTCATAAAGGAATTGATTCCATGTCAATAGTATTCATAGATTTTGTTATAAAAACAGAATTTACAAAAACTTAAATAATTTGGATTAAAATGAAATAAATGTTTATAACAGTATGTGTGACATTATGTTTATAAGAAATAACATATTTTGACATATCCTGCATTATTATCATTTTATACCAATGTTTCAAGAGATTTAAGTATGTTTGAGAAACTGGTGCTTATTATACAACTTGGCATTTCTTTATCTATATCTACACAAATAAATAAAATTGAAGTGTCTGTTTGTGATTTCACAAGTATACACAATACCTGTAACAAAAATGCAATTAAATAAAATTTTGTGTGTTTGGCTGAGGTAATCTTCTAAACTGCTGGACCAATTTTGACGAGACTTTCACTGGAATATAGCTGAAGGTCAGAGGGGTATGATAGGCTATGTAATTTTTTGAAAAAAGCATTAGAGTGCGCTCCATGTGCTTGTACTGGCACCTCATGGGATAGTGGGATTTCAGATATGTTTAAACAACTATGAATGTGTTTATTCATTTGAATGCTTGGTTAGTAAGTTGCGCTGACATATTATATAGTAAATGTGTGTCATAACCACAAAGCTGTAAAAATATATCAAGGTTTGCCTACTGCACTTTTCATGGTCAGTTGTTCCTACAAGTTGATATCAAATTACACAATTAATTCTAGGAAGTAACATGATATTAAAGTGACCAATAGTTATGAACTTAAGTACTTACATATTTAATAAATGAAACATAAAAAAATACTAATTATTTGCAGTGGCGGATTTATAGTCTTGGCCGCCCTAGGCCCGAGGCCATGAGCCGCCTTTTTCAGCACGCATCTTAACTAGTAATAACGCCAAATTT
>DWPV01007491.1:0-10667 GCA_018251915.1 Urbanus proteus proteus
ATTTTTAGATTAAGATTAAAGACATTTTAAACAAATGTTCAATATTTAAATAAACTAACATAAAAGTGATGATTGTTTTGTAATTATATTTGCATGTCTTTTTAGTATAATGATAGATTTTTCTTTAAGAGAAACGGGTTAAAGGAGTTAAAATAGGATTTAATAGAATTTGATGACGAGAAAGGGAATGCTGTCATTTAGCCCAAAGGCTTAGGTCCCTTTATTTCTGAAATTTTGCCCCATTTTAACCCCCTCCCTCCTTTTGTTGAACAAAAGTGATGTAAAACGTGTATCTACTAATCAATTCATTAACATTTCAGGATTCAATCACCAAAGAAGACGAGTCTCCAACGTCGTTTGTCACGCAGTGCGAGCAAATTCGCTTCAAACTTTCAAAATAATAGTCAGAACAACGCTCAGCCTGTCAGCGTTCATACACTATCAAACCCAGATGATATGAGCTCTAGTCTCCTACGAAGTGACTCCGACCACAGCCCGGCGGGTAACGTGAACCCGTCAGTCAACTTCTTCGGAAACTTCAAGGGTTTCTCTCTAACACCCATGGATAAGAACCAAAGTGAAGACTCCGAAGCCGCCGCCTTAAAGGACAAAAACGTAAAGAACATCGCAGAAGCAATAAATAAAAGCGCGAAGATCACCCCAGTACACCGCAGCGGTAGCAACAGCCAAAATATCAGTCAAAGTGTAAAACCCGCTTTGAGAACTGCCCCACCGCTTCCGATAGTTCCGACAACGACAAAATCTAGTCCAAAAACAAGCCCATCCGTCAAAAGAACTAACAGCTCCGTCCAGGATAGAATTAAAGCGCTAATAAGCACAGAGAAAGCGGAGGAGATACCACCAGTGGTGACCAATCCAGCTCCTAGACCGGTCATCTCCAGCCCGATATTGGAAGCGTCCACTTGTACCGCTAAGGAATTGATTTCGCCCTTACAAGGGTCGAAGACGCTAGGTCCTCTCCGAGCAGCACCTACCGTGCCCTCGATATCAGATCTTCCAAAAAGACCTCTCAGTATGCACTCAGCGGGAAATGTCCCCCAAAAACCACTGCCAGAAGAACCAAAGAAAGTCAAAGAAGGCATCTCCTTAAACAGAATCGCGTCGTTCCTGAAACAAGATAAGCCGAAAGAGAAAGAGCGGAATCCAGTCGAACGCAGTCACTCTCTACCCAAAAACCCCAACCATCAGGTGAAAGTGCCCAAAGCGACAGACAAGGTCGCGCTCAGAAACTTGCAAATATCCAGTCCTATTTTGCAAAAGCAAATAGACTTACCAGTGGGGACGGTTCCAGTGGTATCGGATTCGGAAGATGCCGAGGATTCAAAGGCGTTCGTCAATCGCGCTCAGAGCATGAGAGCCCCGGTGAGTCAGAAACCCGCGATCCAAAGCTTCGGGTCGATGAGACAGGGGTCCGGAGCCCCCCGGCCCCTGTCGGGGGTCGGTCGCCCCACCGCCCCCCCACCACCGCTGCCCTCTCAGAAAACCGAGGAAACGATATACCAGAACCCTAAGGTCCTTAAATCCACGGACTACGTGGACTGCATCGAAGAAAAACCAGCCCCGTTGGCACACATCGACGAGGAATCTGGCGATAACATCTACGCTATCATCGAGGAAAGTCCAGTGAAACATACGAAGACTTTACCAGGAGCAGTGCCAATTAAACCGGCACCTCGACCGCCCACCGAGGAATATAAAACGCCGAAACCGATAAATGTTAACTCTGGAAGCACGGAAAGTGTAGGCTTATTGGGAGAGATCGTCAGCGAAATACAGAACCGAAACTTCGACTCGATATATTCCGCTTCCACACTTTCGAGGAAGAAGGAAAGAGACAAGAAGGGGCTGACTGCCGGGAGTGAGAGAGATAGCACATACATGAACACGGAACACTATAAGACGCCGGAGAGTGTGTACAGCAACTCCGGAGCGAAATCTACAACGAGCAGTGGATATTTGCATCCCTCCGCAGTCAACGTACCGACGTATATGAAAGAGGATGAAACGAAACAAGACGAGAAGGCTCCTCCGTCACCGACGTTGAAAGCGAACTCGAAAATACCCACTTTCGCTCGTCAGGTCACCCCGCCTGGCCTTCGCACTACATCCACGTTCAAAAACGTCCCCCAATCCCCCAAAACTGGGAAGAACGTCAATACATCCTCTAAAATTCTTCCAAATAGTCCAGACGTAGTTTCCAGCTGTGCGATACCTGACACGAAGAACACGAAAGCACCAGACATCATAAACAATAACAAACCGACTGAACCACCGAAAGTGGCGAGCAAACCTAGTGTAACAAAACAAAACGACAATCGACCACCATTACGACCGGCGCCGACGATCGATAAGAAACCCGTTAAAACAACACCGGCGCTAAAGCCAGTGAATTCGTCAACAAACTTGAAGACACAAGACAAGAATCCGCCGCTAAACAGAGTTAGTTCCAAAATAGATTCCAACGTAAAGGCGATAGCGGACAATTTGAACAAGAATCGACCAAAAATAGTTCCGAAGCCGACAACGATCGCGAGTAACGTGAATAAGACAGATACGAGCAAATCAAATACGACAAAATTGTCCGCGAAACCGTCGAACGTAGCCAATTTGCAACAGAAATTCGAAAATAGAAAATCGTTAGGTAAAGAAATTAGTACTGCGAAAAAATAGTGCTATAATATATGAAGTGTATTTTTGGAGTTGCGGTCTCGTGAAGAGAGTGTCCCAACAGTGGGATTGGGACTAGTAAATCGACTGATTTAATGTAAATTATAAAAGGATTGTGGTAGTATAAATCGGTTGTAGAGTTGTGTGAATTACAAGAGTAGTCATATCACCAAACGTGACAATTATAAAATTTTGTGCTATCATTAAATACATGTCGAATACAGACAAATAGACACTGATATAAATATTTTAAGGGTATCTCAGGATATTTGAGACACTCGCTGAGTACAGACCTATGGCACGAATATTGTGTGAACAAATTATTCGGGTGTATTCGTTACTAGCCACGAATAGTCATCTGTTTTCGATTGATTATAAATAATTACAGTTTAAAAAAATTATCACGTTTTGTGACATGACCTTCTTATAATTCTGACGTGACAAATTGTGATTGAAACGAAAAGAAAGTCTTATTATATTAGTGAATATTTTTCAAAATTCAAAATCAGACAACGATATATCATCCAATAACGCTGTGGTAACTATAGTGCAGATTAAATATAATATGTTTCAGCTATTTGTATACAAGACGTTTCTAGTCGATTATTTATGGGCAGCCATTTTTAAGTGAAACGATTGTTTCGTAGGTTTATATGTTAACAAAGATATTGTATGTCTAGATAGATAGGAATACAGACTGAAACTTCGGTAATAAGCTTAGAGCAGAAAAAAACGGTTATAGAAAAAGTGAGTTCTTTATTTCCCTTTGTTATCTTTACATCATTCTTTAACTAGCTAATTATATCTATAAAAATCCATGCATCATTACATGCCGTATTCAAATGCACTGTTGGCGCTCCCCGGCGCATCCCGCTAGAGGCGCCACAGTACGTGTTGAGAAGTTGTATCTGTACACTATGTTCAAGTACAAAATACAATGAACTTTTCCAATTGAAAATAGTTTTACTAATTCAATGAATATTTTATACTTAACGTTAATTAAAATGACGTCATTATCTGAGCATAGACTATAATAATATTAAAAATATATTTTACTCGTCTAGTTCGTCTGTATAGTCACATCTAGTCTGAAATCTAGACATATAATACCTTTGTGTGTGAGCTAGCTTTTATGACGTTCGAAGTTGAAATAAGTTCAGTCGTTCTCGTGGCGACTTCCCGCAACTCGTCAAGAGATGGCGCCACTAGTACATATTTCTGAATCACACTATCGAAGTATTCTCAACATCTTACATATTATATACAAGCTTTCGCACTGAGACTTATTTTTTATTAACGTCTATTATTTCTTAGAACAGATAACGACTGAATTATATATCAACTTCGACGTAAAAATGTTAAAAGTGCTAATGTGCGAACAACGCTGGAAGTTTATTTTTTAGAGGAGAGTATAATTTCAAAATAAAAAATAACGTGTTCATATTTTATACTGTGGCATTTTCAAGTGTAGCTATATAATGTACTATATTATGTAAGTTAGGTAATAAATAAGGTTAAGTATGATTTTTCTAGTGAAGCATATGATTATAAATAGAAAAAGGCATGCTTTGTATAGATTTAAGACCCCTGTAAATATACTTTTATTTCTTAATAAATGCTTATATTATAACTTTGCTGATACAAATTGTAGCATGTGACGCACATGTATCTTTGTGTGTGAGAGGATGTGTATGTGTGAGTGGTAAGGGTACATACTTATCTGAGAAGTTCCAACTTAGTCCTCGGGCAAAACAAGTGTAACCAACCTGGGTAAGACGTATCTTATCTAGCATTGGCTACAGATGTCCATAGGCGGCAGTGGCCACTTCCTATCATGTGGATTCGTGGATGCCACACTCGTTTGATTTTTTCATTTTATAAGAAGCACAATACCAATTTATGTTATTGATTGAGACGTAGATAGATATAACTTGAACGAGTGAACAAAACAGTATGTTTAGTACATTTGGTACTTGAACCATTCCTAATTAATAATATTATTACTTATCAGCAATTCTAAAAGAATTTATAGTAATTGAA
Source organism: Urbanus proteus proteus (assembly GCA_018251915.1). Classification (NCBI taxonomy): domain Eukaryota; kingdom Metazoa; phylum Arthropoda; class Insecta; order Lepidoptera; family Hesperiidae; genus Urbanus; species Urbanus proteus. The sequence continues at coordinate 4,729 of DWPV01007491.1, forward strand.
TTATTTACAATTAATAACATCAATTGAATAATATGATTTAATGGATTAATTCAAATTAATTGTACTGAATTAATTTCAATCAAGAACTGCGGTTCATTCATTAAATTTGATTAAAATGATATCATTTAATTGGAATATTCCATTAACTGAATTTGTTGGAATGGATATATAAATATTGTGACGTCATTTGTGCTAACTTAGATCAGCACAGTTAGAATATTTGCATCAAAATGATTGATTTCGATCAAAACATGAAGTGTCTTAAAAGTAATTTAAATAAATGTTAACTGTGTATTTTTCTATAAACTAGCGAGATTCTGTGACTTTGTATGTTTGTTGATAGAGTGAATGTCGATATAGCTTTACGTATATGTTATAAATAATATATATTTAGACAAGTCTGTTATATATTACTGCTGGTAAGTTTGTAAGTCTCTTTACTTGGATTTGAAATATTTGAGTGATTAATGTTAGTGTGTTGCTGCGTTCTGGTAGAGTGTGGCATACTTATCCGAGGCGTTCCAACTTAAACCTCAAGGGTGGCAACGCCTCTGTGGCCACTCCAGGTAAAATTTGTATTTACAACATTTTAAATCTTATGGTAATGGTAGACAGACTGACACATACAGCGTTCTGACTTAGTCTTTGACGTAGAACTAATATCCAGTCTTTAATTTTGTATCATATAACATTTTTTTCACATGAATGTAAGTTTCTGTACCATATAAACAAATATGCAGTCTAAAATACAGATAGATAGTTTTATGGAATGAAAAAATAGTATAAGTGCAACTTACATGCGCTTAGTTATCGCCTTTGCAATAATATTATATCAATATATTGTTATGGGCCATCCAAAAATACAAAAAATCGTAGGTATTTAATTAAAAATGGGTAATTATTGATATTGATCAAATATTAGCGAAATAATTATAATTTATGGACAAAATTGTCATGCATTTAGTATTTTTCCGATTACCAAACGTTATCCCGTTCTCTTTCCTCTTATAAATATACTAGTAGTAACGGGGTAGTTAAAACTTCTACATTTTATCTTATTTTTTGGGTGGCCCACTTTACTGGTGCTACAGCAATATATACATCTTACATGTTTTAATAGTCTGTGTAGCTTTTGAATATTTGTAAGAATATTGTGTAAAAGAGGAATATATACAAAGAGTTTATTGGGCGTTTATTACATACACTTCGTGTTTTATTTTTATGATACTGGTATGAAAAATCAATAATAATTATACAGATAATAATCAGAATGAAGTATTTTTTTACAAACACATCATTTTTCGTTGGACATCCAGTCGTAAATTTTATTAATTTCGGCTTTTGGCTTGATATTATTTTTGTCTATGAAAAATTCACCTTAGATGTCTACGATAATTCATAGACAAAAGTAATAATTCAATAACACATTAAATAATCGCATCATATCCCTTTGAATGTATATAAACGCTCAAAATGTATCGCATTGCAATAAATATATATAGTTTATTTAAATATCGCGTTAATAACTCGTTGTTCGTCCAGAGATTAAAATATCACTGCCAGCTAGTACAAACTTGGTGCTGATGTGTCGCAATGTGCTGGCTACGTAACGCTCAATAGATGGCGTTACTTGTTACTTGAACACATACCCTCCTTGAGAAGTGTCCCGGCAAAAAGGGACCCGAAACGCGAATTTTCACCCTAATCTTCGCAATCAAAGCCGTAGTATAGGAAGCCCCTTCGGTCAGTAGGATATCTATGCTATGTAGAATAACACTCAAGTCCTGTATACTATTTGGGATAGTCTTATTAAAAAGAGTTTTAGAATCTCCTTTGGTTTTATAAAAGCGTTGATGAACCAACCGTTACTGTCAAAAGAGTTAAGTAATGAATATTAATATAATTCATTGTTAGGTAACTTTAGGCACTTAATTTAAACAACTATCGCGAATTTAACATAAAAATAAATAGGTCAGCAGTCACTTAAGGTACCAGAGCAAAAATTCATAATTTCTTATAAGAATTTATATATTTCATTAAGAATTTGCATACGAATTATGGCGCAAGTAGACGGCAGTAAACAAATTAAATTATTAATTTAACAGATGTAATTAGGGTGCAAGTAATAACATCTATCGGGCTATAGTAGCTTCAAGCTATACTCATGGTCGGGAATAGATTACAGACAGACAAATCGTCTTATGTACATCGATAGTAGATATTGTGATATGTAATTAGTGGCATACAAGTGTTACAATATAAGTGGTAGCTATATATGCGCTTCGACCCGTAAATTATAAGTGCGTTCAAATATAATTTTAAGTACATTGGAATGATATGTCTACTACTTAATCATTGTGGTAACTTTTTGTAAATTTAATGTAATTTGAGTTGTGTGTAAGCAAAATGAGGTACGCATCAATTTAGAAATAATCGAAACCTACATTTTTAATTTTTAGAGCATAAAAATATAAATAAAGAAAAGGAACTGTATGTAATTTTAATGCATATATATGTACTCGTATACAACAATAAAACAATTCATATACATTTAACATAATAGACAATGAAACTGATTTGCCTTACTAAAATGTAAAAGATAGATGATTATATATAAAGTTTAAATTATTAATAAATATCTATATATCCAACAATATTGCAGGTGAAAATGATATTCTTTCTGTATTTTTAAAAATTATGCAAACCCTTTAATTAATACACCCATGGCATTGCCATCGTATCTTTTGTAAAATAAATATAAATACGAAGGTTTTATTTCTCCTAATCAAATATTTTTATGATGTAATGTATTTAATAGCCAACTTGTCAATTAAAACTAATCTATCTACAGATTCTGCATGTTCTTAGAACATGTACCGACTGTGTTTGTGGACAAACAAAAAATATAATTTTTAAATATATATTTGAAATATCAAAAGCTCAAATGCCAATGTTAAATGCAATGGTATCTAATTTGTTGTAACGTTATGGCATTGATTTGAATCAGACAGTTATCTTTATTGAATTTTAGTAAGAGAATGTATAAAAAAGACTTAATAACCACAATACAATAAAGTTATATATTATTTGTAGATGAATTTACAATTGCGCGATTCCTTTATAATTTCCTAATTTTTTTAAACTTATTGAATATGTACTGGGAGCTACATTTAATAAGTAATTTTTTTTTCACCCTCGAAAACTTAGCTGTAATAAAAATATCTTTCAGAAATCATTTACGAATACAACTCGAGAAGTTGCTCTATACTATGATGTGAGGTGTCAAAAGTATCAAGTAATGATACAGTATAACAGTAACGAGTAATGATACAATACAACAGTAACGAGTAATGATACAATACAACAGTAACGAGTTCTAAAGTTATAGTAACAAATACATATGTTACAATTACTTTTACACTTCTACATGTTAGTCTATTGAAAAAGGTCCGAGTTGTGATAGTATTATTATCTATTAATATATTTCCGGAAGTACATAAATATTATTTTTTAACAAACATAGGTACAACCAAAGAAATTGTATTTAGGACTGTCAGAAATCGCTTCGACTCGTTAGAATAGTAAAATATATTTGAATGAAAGGATATTTTAATATTGTAATATTTAGTTATAATATTGTGAGACTGGGAAAGTGTGTAATTGTTTATTTTTGCTCTCAAGTTGCGGCTATTGTGGCTTTGTTGTACGATTGAGTTAGAGTATCATACTAGCTTGATTTTCATAAATGATTTATTATTTATAATTATAAGAAATAAAAGTGATTCACTAGAAAGCATTGATGTTTTTTTATTATCTAGATCTCATCTTTATAAACCTTTAGGAAAGGTAGACTATATTATTAATCAGCTAAAATTCGCGCCAGTCTTTTCCAGTGCAAGAACTTTACCAGTTGAAGGCGGCTCAAAATATTTCTTCCCCTATGGTAGATGCTTAAATCAACGTCAGTAGTCTTCATAGCAATAATATACATCTATGGGTAGATACAGCCCTTCTTAATTTTGCTGCTGATCTTCCTTGAAGGACGGTCTTTCTATGAGGACCATAGCCGGATTAACCATAAGGCAAAGTAGGCAATTGCCTAGGGGCCCACGTCCAAAAGGGGGCCCATACACGAAAAAAACGCAAATTTCAAACAAAAAAGTAATTATCCAAATCAGTCCATGGCGGAGTAATCGAGTGACATCCATAAAAAATACGGCTGAATTAAAGAACTCCTCCATTTTTGAAGTCGGTTAAAAAGGTAAAGGGCCCTGAGTATCGACCTGCCTAGGGCCTCTTACGGGGTTAATCCGGCTCTGATGAGGACTTGAGAAGGAAGTGCCTGATGGTGCCAGTGATCACAACTGTCCATAGACACTTTTATAACTAACTCCCAATTACGGTCACTAAGATGAACCCAAAGATATAGGATGAAAAAGATTAACAAATAAAACGTTGCCAAAATTGAATAGTGAATCTTCACATTTGCATTTAGTAAAATTAGTTATTAAATAAATAAATTTAAAGGTGTTTTTAATAAATTGCGAACTCATTATCGATATGTTATGAGTTATTACCCCAACATTGTCCTAACATAAATGAATACTTTTATAAACCATACATCTTAATTGGTAATTCTGCATAAAGATATAATAATATATACATTTATAGATAGAATAAGGCATATATATGCTATTGTAAAAACTGATGTAGAAATATGAATCAATTATTTTGATAATGACGTTATAATAAAAAAGTTGTATTTACCTGTGAAAATTACACTTTTGTGGGTTGTTTCACTATGTAACAGAACAGTCGACAATACAGCAAGACACCATTGTAATATAAATATTTTCCTTGACCAAGAACTTATTTAATTTTCAAAAAATATGAGTACAGTACACTATGTAGCTGCGGGGTACTATGGGGTGAGGTTACTTGTCGAAAATACGCGCCAAGCGCCAACTGTCACTTACATTTCCTGCATCCCATTCGCATTATTAGTAACACGGTACACAAATTGGAACGTTTTTTCCCTGTTATATGATACAAATGAATGTGAACCTTATCTTATTATGATAAAGTTCAATTCAATATCCAATATTGTATTGTATGCATTCCATTTGTATAAATTCCTTGATCCCTCCAAGTTTACTTATGTCTATTTCATTATCATTTAACCATTTTCTTAAATTATTTCATAATAATTTTGTAATAAAAAATGATGCTATTATAATGTATAGTAGCTGAATGATCGATGTCACAAGTACAAACCGTCAAATTAAAAAGTAAATCAACCATAGACAAAATAACAAGCGCGCATTTGGCATTTCGCATGTTTTGTAGTTGAAAAATTGAGAATTTGCGATTAATTACTATAAATATCCTATAAAATGTAAGTAAAATTATTGATTAACTATTTATATTCAGTAAATTCAATGAGTATTATAATAATAACGCAATATTCTCCTCAGGGCAACCACATCGAAGCCACGTTCAGAGATGACTCTCGAGGAGTTATCCAAGATTGAAGAGGAAGAATTCAGCACAGGACCGCTTTCAGTGCTCACGCAGTCCGTGAAGAACAACACACAAGTCTTAATAAACTGTAGGAACAACAAGAAGTTGCTCGGCCGAGTCAAAGCATTCGACCGGCACTGTAACATGGTCCTTGAAAACGTTAAAGAAATGTGGACTGAAGTTCCCAGAACAGGAAAAGGGAAGAAGGTAATACTTCTAATGATCTTAGGTTTAAATTTAATACGTTAAACGTTAATAATAAAAGCAATATTTGCGGTATAACCTCTATTTTAAACTGTCATTTGTTTGTTGAGTTTGTATTATTAGTCACTGGACTTAGTGCGGCTAAACTGTACATTACGACCCGTCGAATTTCGTGTTGCGAGTGATATAGGAGGGTGGAGGGGTATTAGAGGAAC
>DWPV01007492.1:0-10666 GCA_018251915.1 Urbanus proteus proteus
CCCCCTTTTAGTCGCCTCTTACGACAGGCAGGGGATACCGTAGCCCTATTCTGGTCCCGGAACTACAGGGACAAACCTACTTTGATACCTACGGCCTCTTTGTGCGAATTTATGCATTATCGCGAGCGAAGCCGCGGGCACAAACTAGTTCTTATTAAACAAACATATCGTAATCATAAAATATCAATGTAGTCAGAAGACTATAGAATTTTTTAAACTAAATTTTGGCCATTTTTATGCAAAAATATAGCGTCGTTATATGATGGAACTAGCAAACGAGCAAAAAGCATACCTGATGGTAAGTGGTGACCGCCCATGGATATCCGCAATCAACCCCAAATAAAATCACAGTCCTACCTACGATCGGCCACAGGTACTCCTGAGGGCTTAAATGAATCGCCTCTAATAAGTATGTCTTTCGTGCCATACAGTTAAAACCAAAACACAGCAACGCTTAACACTACTGTTATTAGACACAAATAGGTGTAGCAGTGTTGCCGCCGGAGTCGAAACACAAAGGGTTCTACCACCTTTTCAATCGTCCCTTATAAATTCATTGCAGTGTTAAAACAGTATTTGTAAGATGCAAAGTAAAAAATCGATTTTAATAATACAAATGTATAGTAGTGCGTATTGTAACATTCGGCGTACAAATTCCGAAGTTTCACATATCCGCTGGTACATCGGAGCATGAATCTTGCAAGTCGGTACCTACCACCCATTTGCACATGTAGACTGTCAACAACAAGTAACACGGCGTGCTCTGCACATTTAGCATAATGTGATAACAAGACTAACAGAATTAGCTTGCAGGTCTAGTACACTTGGCAGTTCGATTATAACTGAATTACGAAGTTGCAGGTGAACTGGAACCGCTTGTAAACTGAACAAATTGTCTGGTGAGTTTATTTGCATAACACAGACGACTTTTACACAAAGTAAACTACAGTACAGGGTGAATTTTTCAAGTGTACGTGGATATCAGAAACTATAGGGATTAGCGAAAAATGCTGAGAGGGCTTACGAGGCGGATTTTGATACAAACTAAAACTGCATATTCAGTTTTCCAAAACATATCCTCATACTTTCTGATTTTCCCATCCACGCATACTTGAAAAATTCACCCTGTATATGTAGTTGTACTTCTAAAGGTGATGGAGTTTTTACCCGCGGCTTCACGTTAATGTAGGATTGCGGATTTTGCTTTCTTCCGCAGGTATTCGAGGGGTTTGCACGGCCAACTGATTTGCTTTTTTCGCTGCATAAATAAATTGGTTGGCAAGTAAAATTAAATAGATACTGACCTGATCTAATTTATTTATTTATATAATTATGTATATTATAAAGGTAATAAGTTGAATATCGTATAAACTATACTGAGATCATGCACTGAATAGCCTGAAAAGCAAGTTCAGTCGCAACCTGATTAGCTATGGAAATGAGCGAACGTCGCCTCGCCAGTGCAAATCGAAAACTATTCGTTATCTGAATGATTCTACAAATGTTAATAAAAAGATCACCAAACTAGTACGAAGTATTTATATACGAACAAACTAAGAAACAGCAGGATAATGCCAACGATCCTACTTTAACATCAGAGTATATGTTAGAAGTACGATAATACATTTTGTTAACAACACTTGCCACGCATTTCTTTTTCAACTGATTGAGAGGGGCATAGGCCAAAATCCAACGCTAGCCATGTTTGAAACGTTTTAGAGAAATTTGGCGTGTAGGTTACATATTTTTTAACCATTATAATAATTGGTGGAAATTAATTTGTAATACTTAAATTATATTGAAATAATCTTGAATCTCCTGATTGAATCTCTCCATTTATAGCCGTAGGCCTTAAACACACGTAATTAATGAAATAACGCAAACTAACAAAGATACAAAGTTGATTCCATTCCATATTGCTTATCGCGAAGTGTTTCCATTGTGAAAACTTTTCTGTTTATACTAATGCGATTCTAGAACGTCGTTTGCGATTTACATTTTTATAAAAAGGAAACTTTTAAATTCGTGGCAATCTTTGCATTTACTTCAAATAGTAAACAGTTACCGTACCGTTCTGACGCGCAATGGGTCCCGGGTCCGATTTCCGGCCAGACCGACATCTATGATAAATTTAGATGTTTGTTCTGGATCTGGGTGTTTCACCCACGACACAGGAGAAAATCCTACCGTGGCGCTATGAGTTTAAGAAGCGTTTTAAGTAAACTAATTTTTGGAAGTAAACTAGTGGCTTCAGGCTTTGTGTATTTGATGACAACATCAACGCTACCTATCATGTCCAAATGTATTATACTCAAATCGGTCCAGCGATTTCGGAGATTATTGAAGGCACAACAAGTTTCTGAAATCAACCTTTTGCAAGTTTGTGGTCTATGAACGAAAGCGCCTTCTTTTGATCCCGTGGACTAACTCTTTTACTAAGTTTTCAATTCCATAACAAACGCTAGTGTCGCCATTTCCACATAACAAGTATTTTCACGTGCGACCACCACAATAATCTTAAAAGTCGCTTAAATGTCGCAAAGAAGACGCCATTTTATAAATGAAAGTTGGTAGACTGGCTAGAAATGGTTATTTCCTCCAATAATCATGGCTCATCAGCGTTAAGGCGGCAATCCGCACGGGATTGGATTGTTCCAGACACTACTAACACGCAGGTAAGTCTACTGAGTGGATCTTACTCGCTGGCCGGAAGGTATATGTTGACACGACTTCGAACGTTATTCAGGAGTGGAGATTAGTCAAAAATTAGTATTTAAGCTTTCAGACAGAGAGAGTTTAAATAGATAAACAGATACACACAAATAATTTTGATTTGTGATTTGAAGATAAAGCTAAGAATAAACGCGTCAGGTTTATTCTTATGTAACTGAAGTAGCTAACGCGCATGAAGTGTGCATTATAGTGGTAATGCTGCACACGGGCATCTTTATTTGTCTTTACAAATAAATAAAATGAAGTGTCTGTTTGTGATTTCAAGATAACATTTTTGTACTCAATTCATATAAAAGTATACACGATACCTATAAAATGCAATTAATTTCTTTTTGTCTATCTGTCGGTGTGTCTGTTTGCCTGTCTGTCTGTCTCAAAATCATACACATATTGCGCTGAACTATCATGTAAACTAGGTCAATACAAGCACCGACTTCAGAACTATGTAATAAAATAACATTTATTCGAATGAACTAAAATTATTTCATACTTTTTATTAGTGACATAGACGTCGGTGTAATTTTTTTGTTTAAAATATTTTTTGTGTCCTTAATCATGCTCACAATGTTTTAAATTGTTTCAAATTCAATATTTTTAAACTTTTAATTACAAAAGCTTTATATATTTATCTAATTACTTTACATATAAAACAATACTACAAAAATAAATTTAAAGTTGGTAGAGCCCGGTGTGGTTCGACTCCGGCGGCACCACCGCCACATTTATTCCTGCCTTATAACAGCAGTGAAGCGCTGTTGTGTTCGAGTCCAAGGCGTTCCCACTTAGTCTTCAGGGCAGCAACGCATCTGTGGCGGACCTCAGGTAGGCCTGTGATCTTTTGGCAAAGGGAGATTTCCCGCTAGGCGAGGTGATCGTGCCTGGAGAGCGGCCGTGCTCCGATAGTCTCAGTTCGGAGCTTGTATATATGCAAGGTATTGAGAATACTTCGATAGCGTGATTCAGAATACTCGTGACGCCATCTCTTGACGAGTAGCGGGAAGTCGCCACAATCTTATCTGTGGTTATTTACAGATGTCCATGGGCGGCAGGTGGTCACTTACCAACAGGTGGACTGCACGGCCATTTGCTACTTCCATCATATAAAAAAGTACCCAGCTCAATATGAAAAACCGATTTCTACATACATAAAACAGAACATTTGCAATAGATGTGTAATAGAGCACAGCGCTGCTCTATTATGAAACTAAAACGTAATCCAATATAAATCCATGCACCAAAACCTGCAAATTGCAAACAATCAACTGAAACTATAGCTCGGACAATTTGCTATTTTTTTTTCAGAACCATTTTTTTTTTTTTTTTCAGAACCATTTTGATTTTTTTCACAGAATCATTTGAAACTATCACTAACATTTAAACTTCACATGATACTTTTTTGTTATAATAGCTTCGTATTTTATTAGTATATAGTGTTATATTTAACGATTAGTAGGTAACCAAATATATCTGTTATCAATACATACATACAAATAAATAAAATTGAAATGTCTGTTTGTGATTTCAAAATATCATTTTTTTACTCAATGCGTACGATATACGATACCTATAACGAAAATGCAATTTTATTTTGATGCAATTAAAAATGAGTTGCATAAAACTAAACACTAAAAGTAGGTATATAAGGTTAGATAAGTATTTCTTATGTAATTTAATAGTTAGGTACCAATTTTGTGCAGACATATTTTCTTCTTTGAGTTGGTTAAATTACCATTATTGTACTAGATAACTTTCACGATCTCTGAAATATCGTTAAAACATCAGAATCACTTAACTGACCTAACCAAATCCTAGTATAAAACAACGAAGCTAAATACAGTACATAATCGTTACTCAGCTTACATAATAATAATAATAATAAAAGTTCATCGAGCGGAAACAGCGCAATTGGACTAATGAAACTACACCGGCCACGGTAATGACGCCCCGTCCCACCACCCCACCGGGATGCAATATAATCAATGATCATTAAATACTACTAAATAATGACAGTTGGTAATGACAATTGTGGGAATTTAAATTTGTGTGGAATTTTATGTTAATGATAATTGGTCGGGTCGAATGAAATGACTACCTACGTACCTACATATGTGTGTATATCTCAAATTGTGTTTTCTAAAACAAAATAATAGGGATTTTTTTAAAGTATTCGGCTGTAAAAGAAACAAGAAGATTTAGACTTCGAGAATTAAACTCGGTCACTTGGGAAATATACTCGAAGAAATAAGGAAAAAGTTTTTAAGAACTTTTCTTGGAATAGTTCTTGTCTATACTATGTAGTCCATACCATCGAATTCTATAGTGTAACATACCTATATACCTTCATTTATACATACAAATAAATAAAATTGAAGTGTCTGTTTATCATTTCAAAATAATATTTTTTTACTTAATGCATATGAAAGTATACATACCTATAACGAAAATGCAAATAAAACATTTTTTGTCTGTCTGTCAATCTGTTTGGCTGCGCTAATCTTCTAAATGGCTGGACCGATTTTGACGGGACTTTCACTGGAAGATAGCTGAAGGTCTAAGGCGTAACATAGGATACTTAAATTTTTTTAAAACTCATTAGCGCGCGCTCCACGCATGCATGCATGCGCGCGACGTCTCGGGAAAGCGGGATGACATTTATGTTTAAATATGAATTATTATTATTTTTCTTTTTAAACGCGGATGAAACCGCGGGGTTCAGCTAGTATTAAATATTATAGTTAGTATAGTTATGATTTATTCATGATAAGATTTATTTTAATATATACACATTGTATGTATAATATGTATATGCCACACGTTAATACCATTATTTAAAGATATTGGTTGGTCTATTTTTTTAATTATATAGTCTGGTCACGTGAATTTTATCTCCACGACTATAGCATACCACTCTGCCCTTCAATTTGTTATGTAAATGTACCTTTTGTCTGCTTGTCCGACGCCGTTACAACCACTATAATTTTGCTGTAATGTCCTTCTGTAGATTTTCAAAGCAATACAGATAACAATTATTAAATTATTATGCATTGAATACAATCGCTATAATATGCCTGCTATATGTTGGAACTGTGCTTCAGGGACCAGCGCCCTCTCCCATTTTTGAATAACTTAAACATATAACTTACCAAAACAGACATGAAAATAAAAGATTTGTATGTTTATATTTGTGCAAGTGGATTTGTGTGTGATTGTATGTGTATGTGTGTGTGTGTGTTTGTGTGTAAGCAATAACATATTTTACATCCTGTAATTTACATACTGCTTATTTATCTCTATATTTTTTATCTTTAACATCGGAAAATAAAATATATATATATACTATGGGTAGTCTTTGCGACCATACTATAACGTGCCCTTCAATTTGTTATGTAAATGCACCTTTTGTCCGGTCGACCCGTTGCCACTCTATAAATTTGTTTCAATGCTGTCTGGAAATTCGCAGGCAATTCCGAAACAGCATCGCTGTTCAATTGAGTGGGAAAATATTTATTGTACAGACTGATTTTTCCATCGCATTTTCTATTAAGATTTTTGTTTCAAGTCATTCCATTCAGGACATCCAGATTTTCACACCTTACATCAATCTCACGCTGACTTTATTGTAAACTCATTTCAAATAATGTCATTAATTTTATTTCAAAATTGACATGTTTTGTTTAGTAGACAATGCATGATAATTATGCATAATGCCGAGGATTAATCTAATTTATGGCAGATATCCCAAGATGGCCGTCTAATCATTTATAATCAACGTTTGCAATCAATGATTACAAATAAAAATATTAACGGATAAAACATAATAATGTTACTAAAAAGATATCTGAAATCGTTTTTAATAGGTATAAATTTATTTGGACACTCCTATTGAATCAATAAACAGTAGCTTGATACTCCATAAACCAAAAATAGATGACGTAGTCTTCCTGTTCCGGCTAAGAATGGCGATCTGAGATCGATTAATCGGCGAATAGCGATTAATCGATTATTTGATTTTTCGAGCAAAAAATATATATATAGCAGCTATAGAGCTGGATCGATTCAGGGAATAGATATTTTACCTTTGAAGATCAACATTCGATTTTTTCGCCATCATACTCTGTTTTCAGGGCGGACGAATCGAAATATTGCAATAAGACTTCAATTTTTTTGTAAATCGATTCTAAACGTTTTAAAATTCTAAGATCAATCATTGTAGAAAGAATCGCCACGTCTAGTTATGGCTTGTAAGTTTTTTTATAATATTAGAGTAGCAAACGAGCATGCAATCCACCTGATGGTAAGTAGCCATTGCCACCCTATGACTTTAATAACCAACCCTAGTTATAAACATACTCTTACCTGAAGTTAGCCACAAATACGTTGCTACCCCTGAGAATTAAGTTGGAACGCCTTGATAATTATATCTCAATGTATGTAGGTTATTTGTAAAGAATATTTTACTTGAACATTTAACTAGCTAGATGTACCTACGCTCGCTTTAATAATGCATACCCGCCAAATAAATCACATAACACCTGTCGGGGGACAAATTGCCTTATCTCCGCGAGAATTGATCACGAATAAACTTGGGAACAAGAGGCGTTTGCTCTCAGTAACCAGTTACCTATGTATAGGCTAATTCCAGTATGAACACTTTATGATTAGCGCCTTAATATTGGGTTTAATGTACATGGAAAGTGGTGTTATTTGAAAAAAAATTAGTACTTTTATTTTAAAATATGTACGTTGTCTAACTACATATAAACTGGCTGGCAACGGTAAATAAGGTTTATATGTTTTTTCATAATATCGAAGTAGATTAGTAGTTATAACATAAAATAACTGATGGATAGGTAATGGCATCTATTGTAATGTAAAGATCCTTATTCGATCGGCCTCATGTTATATTCGATATTCCTGACCCCTTGCCTAATTTTTTCTGATTAAAACCCATACTGCTTTTGAAATTATTAATTTTTACCTTGCATATCTCATTAAGTTATATGCACTAAAGTACTAGAGACGCTAAATCAAACAAAAATCGTGTTTTACTTTTAGTATTAGGTACCTATACCTTTAAGCTGCTGCAGCGCTCAAACAATACTAATACTGTCTAACGTACTCAGTGAAACTGCAGCGCTAGTTTTGCTACTATACTCTACCTACTTTGCGTTGTCTTACCTAATACTTAAGTACATATATCTCACTGGCATATCTACATAAATACCTACGTATAGCAAAATTTATTATACACTTTATACTATACTAGTTTTCGCCCGCAGCTTCGCTCGCATTTAATATTAGATTAGTATACTTCAGGTGTAGTTCTAATGCAATTCAATCTTATCAAATGGCCGTAGGTGGAAAAGTAAGTAGGTATATTCCAGATATAAAAGTTACTTCTCTATCCCTCGGGAGTAGTATCATTTTTCAGGATGACGTACCCTATGTCCTTTTCCAGACCTCTAGCAATGTGTGTGCAAAATTTCATCACTATCGGCTAAATAGTTAAAGCGTGAAGACGTTACAAACAAACAAATAAACAGACTTTCGCATTTATAATAATTAGCATAGGATACATAGCTCTACATACTTTCATATACATGCTCTACATAATGTTGTAGGTAAAGACGACACAGAATCTAGACCAAAGATGGGGATCTACATTTATCCTTTGAATGCATCTAGCCGGAGACCATGCCTTTCGTGTCACACTAGTCACTATTATCAATATACCAATCAGCATCTGCCATGCAAATCGGCAGTATTGAATCATCGGAGATGATACCGCTTGCAATTCAGACGGTAGTGGCGCCCTTTCTATGCAAATTTCTACTCCAGAAAGCCTAATAGGTATAGAAACGGAGCAAGATAGGCGGGCAAATGAGTTTAACGCCTCGTTTCATCTCAATGTTAATCAGTCAAGTCAAGTTCAAGTCAAACAAAGTGCTAACGGTGTAATGTTTTTAGGTGCTGTAAGAATTCATCGATACGTTAAGGAACGTGAACTTGGGTTTGTTCTAGTTGGTGTTCTACTTATGGCCCCACAGTAGAATTTCTCCTGTTTCGTAAGCACCATAGGCACACAAAGACAAATACTCAAACACCCAGATGAAGAACAGAAATTTGAATTCATCATTCAGATATCTGTCTGATCGAGATTCGAACCCGGGACCCACCGCGCGGCAAACCAGGTTGGTGAACGCTACGACACGCGGGTGGAGGTATATAAATATAAATGTAAAATTCCTTTAAGATAATTGGAATTCCCCATAAATTTACTCTATAAAAATAAAATAAAAAACCAAAACAAAAATAAAAAATAAAATATTTATTACATAACATTAAAATAAATATGACGAGAAGTAAAATATTATTTTTGCTACTAGAAAAACTATATAAAGCTATCTCTAAAATCTTAAATGTAACCAACCATGTAACGACCATGCGTGTTTATAGTCTACGATGAAGATACTTGCCTGGCTAATGTATCAATTAAAGCAAAAATCCTCACATTTATCAATTGACCAGAGCACAGTGGTAAGAACAGGGAACTTTCAAAGACCAGCACAATACTAGAAATAAGTTTATTCCTTTGAACGCTACTATACTACAGACACACAAATAGACACACTAGATGAAACTGCTTTCTACAAGATGTTAAAAAATACGTTCTAAGAAGTAATAGGAACAATATTCAATAGAATTTATTTCGTTCGAATACAAAAATTACCGGATGAGCAATGATCAAATCACCTGAAACTGTACCGACAGAGGGCGCTCAGCTCTTAGTATGCAAATTTTATCGCAAGCCTAACTGGCCGTTGTATAGTAATGAGGTGCTGCGTTACAGCTAAGCCGGGTATATAACGGTATGCTACTATAGCATCTATACAATAAATAAAATTGAAGTGTCTGTTTGTGATTTTAAAATAAAAATTTTTTACTCAATGCATATGAAAGTATACACGATACCTATAAAGAAAATGCAGTTAAAAAAAAATGTCTGTCTGTTTGTTTGTTTGGCTGAGCTAATCTTCTAAACGGTTGGACCGATTTTTACGGGACTTTCACTGGCAGATAGCTGAAGGTCTAAGGCGTAAAATAGGCAACTTTAATTTTGGAAAAAGCATCAGTGCGTACGCCACGTGCATGCGGACGTCGTCGCCGGAGCGCGGGATGTTACCTATGTTTAGATATGATGTACCTATTCCTTTTTACTTTTTTAACGCGGGTGAAACCGGGGGCATCAGCTAGTACTCAATAAGGCCATTCGTATATAGACTATGAAAATAAATGGCGCGTGATATTAATTATTGCTTTTTTGGATAAATTTTCAAATAATGAAAAGTATTTCTTATTGATTTTTTTATTATTACTAGAGTATCACGTTCAAGAGCATTTTTTAATGTTCTTAAAAGTTTTTTCGATTAAATAATTCAAAAGTCGTAGGGGTCAATAACCACAGCGAGCTAGGAAGCGACTGAGTGATTTGTAGTGCAAAGGCCTCAACTGAGTGAGGCACAACAGTGTTTTGCGTTGTCTTCTCACTAGAGAAGTGAATACTAAAGTACTAACTTTAGTACATATATGTCACTTTACCCTATATAGGGGAAAAGGGGTTTAATGTTTGTGTAATATTTTGGATACCTACGGAGACGCAAGTAACATTTTATATTTTACAGGCGCATATTTTCCAATTTCCAAGTAAATAGAGCTTGCAGTAAAACTGCTCGCACCTTACATCTCCAACCGGATATTAAGACTGAACCATTGTCGCTTAAAATAACTTATTGCCGGCTTTCATGTATTTCTCGCGTGTGATTTTGCTAAAACCTTTTAAATTGTAGAGAAAACATAAATCTCATCAAAAACATAAATGTAAAAATAGAAGCCAATGTTACGGAGACAATGTTATGATGTCACGCGCTATCAA
>DWPV01007493.1:0-10666 GCA_018251915.1 Urbanus proteus proteus
GAATTTGTGAGGTTTTGATTCAAATATTTAGTAATTATTTTGTTTTTAGGACATTTATTTTGATTAAATCTGAATATTACGTTTGAATATCTTTAAATCTTAATGATAATTGTATTTTGTGTGACAATCGTTTTACCTTTATTTGAGGTCTTATTCAAGATATTGGTACAAACTTTAAAACTAATGTAACGAATACTGAGAACTACCTTAATAGTCAAATACATTTTATAGATTTTTATCGGCAGCAAAAATGGTTTATTCATAAACTGATTAGTTAATTTATAGGTGCACGAATTTCTTCAACTAGTTACTTTCTGCAAAAGTAAAATCAAGTAATTTTGGTATCTAGTTTACTAATGAAAACCTTAAAATCATGAACTACCTTCGTACCTTGATTATATTCCATCAGCTAACTAACCAAGGTGTGGGTTACCTAGTTTACCGAACCTGTTCTTATGTTTGAGCCTAGGTTTCGTTTCGTCATATTAGTGTGTCAAGATCGGACAAAATGCGGACAGATTGGCCGCAAGCACACATTGACGTAATAAAGAACATGTTTCTCAAATTCGATTTTATTACCCTTTTAACCATGACCGAATGGTTTAGAAGAAGTGAACCTCCCAACTAAGAAATATGAAACTTATCGAATGTCAAATAAGTTCTAATTTATCAACATAATACCCACTTCAATAACAGTAAAATCCTTATTATTACACATCATTAACCTGCTTAGATATTTGCCATTGTATCTAATGTGTGCATAGTTATTACGAATACATACAATGCAACCTACATCTTAATCTCCATTAAAATCAACACTTCGCTCTACTACAGCTAAAGTTCAAAGAATAGATTCAATAGAATAATTACTTACTTTTGATGCGGCAACTTATTAATGCCTCCTACAATGAGATCTTCGATTTCCTTATCAAACGCTCCAATTTTTCCTTGGATAAGGTTGGTGTCGGTACATCCAAAGCATATTGTGACTACTCGAACCCCAGACCGAGAGTAGTTTTCTTTCATCTAAAGCATAATATTATTATTTTAGCAATATCCAATAAGTAATATTGAAGATGAAAATTTAAATCGGTTTTTATACATAACATTTTTATACATATGTTAAAAGCTCGAAACTGTGGCTTGAAATATAACTTTGCGTGGAAATATTTAGAGTCCCAAACGAATTGAAGAATTATTAGCATAGGTATTTACTTATTCTATTAAATGTATTTAACTTTACAAATCATCAAAGCCCATTTACATTTTATCATAATCAATATTAATTATTATCAAAACCCATACTCACACCAAGACAGTTGCTAAACTGTAAGACGGCGCTTTTAGTTGCACTGTAGACAGGAAGACCAAAACCTTGGAACAGGCCAACTATTGATGATATATTGATAATAGTCCCCCCTTGTCCCCCTTGTTTCATATCCATCATATTGTACGCTTTCAGTGAGCTCGTTATCAATGCAGTCTGAAATGAATACATTTTCTTATCAGGCCTTACAATAAATGTTTATAATTACTATATTGTTTAAATTTTACACTTCATTTTACACAACACTTGTGCATACACATTACACGCATACAGTTAGTTCATATTCAAATAACATTCACAATAACGTAATGACTCTTAGTTCTATTAAAGTTTTTTGTCCAGTTGTACCAGCTAAGTTTGTCTTTTAAGTAATTTTCATTATATTTTTTGGAACTCAGATGTCCGTTGCGATTTTTAAATCATAGTGAGGCACTTTTACGTTTTTTAATAATCTAGAAGATAATACTCTGCACGTCATCACGTGCAACTACATAACATAAACTATTGCAACTGTATCTCTGTTACCTAATTACTTACGTAATTAACGCAACAGACAAATATGCAGCTAGCAACGTTAAGTGGTCACTGCCGTTCGTGGACATTTGAATTCGACCTCAAGGTGTTCCCATTTATGTGGCAGGTATGTAGTGCTAAGGTCCACGGATAATGATGACAGATATGTTGTTCTTTTTAAGGACTAAGTTGTAATGCCTCTTATAAGCCTCCCTTATGTCTTTACTCTTCAAACTAGAAGACAGTTGCATTTAGCTGATTTCTAATCGGGATGAGTTTGAGATAGATAATTCTGTATCTTATTAAAATTGTAAGTTGTCACTGATATACGATCCACTTACCACATTAATGGCGATTTCTTTTTCATAAACATGAGGCGCGTCATTCATAATCCCAGCGTTGTTGACAACAACATCAATGTATCCAAATTCTGTCACAGTTTTTTCAAAAGCATTGTGTAAGTCTTGAGTGACGTCACATTTTATAAACTTTGCTCTATTTGCACCATGTTTTGAGTTTAGTTCATCTTGTAGAGACATTCCCAGTTCGATATTGACGTCTAAAATAGCTACATGCTAAAAATTAAAATATCAAGCAGTTGTATTTTTTAATACGGTTTAAAACATATTTAAATTTCATACATTTTAATCATACTCTAATTTGTTTTTTGTGTTTATAAGTATATGCAGAATAAAACTGTCCAAGCATTTGTGAAGAAATGTAAAAAGAAAAAAATATTTATGTTAAATTTCCCATTTCTATTAAGTAAAAATAATATATAGTATAATTTGTATAAATTACTTAACATGATATTTGCATGAATATTGCATCGAAATCGCTACAGCCGTTTTCCAGAATCCCCCACAGGTATAATTCAAATAAAAATCCTTAATTTATTGAACACAAATTTTCCCACATAGCTCTATGTTAATAATGAAAGCATTACCTTGGCACCTTTATCCAGGACAGCTCTTGCAACACCAGCTCCAATTCCACCAGCAGCACCAGTGACCAGCACCACTTTATCATTTAAATCAAACATTTTTCCTCAATCCTTAACACAACTAACGAAATCAAGCACGAGAACACAAATGCAGTTGAGCAATAAATATTTTGTTGTACGAATTGAATTTGAATGTCGGTTAAAAGTCGGAATTGTTGGTTCTCGCTGTAAATAAACGTCGGCTTCCGATGACTGATCGGTTGATACAAACGTTACCTATGTGATCTGAACGAGAGTATTGAGAGGATTCGTTAGCCATAGGGTTGTCATTCTTTTATTTTGACATGTTTTATTTTTTTCTGTTAATTACTGATATGATGTTAAATTTGGTAGAAAACTTTATGGGCTTCACTGCACATATTTTTGCATAAACCTTATTTTTAAATGTGTGTGTGTGATACTTTAGACTAATTTTCTGCTGCAATCAACACCATCCTTGTTTAAATATTCCCATTTAGGTATTTTTTATAGATTGAATTATTTATTAAGCAGCTTGGTCGTATGCACCTTTTTAGATTTAATCCACTATGATAAAAAATAGTGTGGTGGAATATAGCCTAAATTAATTTGAAAGAGAACTGTGCCCCGCTTTGGGAAATTATGGCTTTTCAAAAATACACATAGAGGCAACCCTAATTTCGTGCATGCCAACTAAAAGGAGACAGGTATAACAGAGCTGTTTTCCCACTTAATCTTAATTACTCGTGTATTTGAACATAATTGTTACCTTTGAGCTAACATCGCTAATGCTTGCCTATTGTAGTTGATGCTACACTAATGTTTTAACATACTTCAAACTCAGTCTTTAGAGGTACTTAATCCAGAACACATCACTTAACTCTAATTAATCGCTTAACTCTATTGTTGTAAGTACGGAGGATAGAGGTATAGTGGCGGTTCTTCCGGAGCTGAGCCGCAAACGGCCCTACCAATTCAAATGTAAGATACGCAAATCTCACGCCCTCAGAATACACGTATAAAATATCAAATATTATTCATTAGATAGATTCCTAGTTGTTCAGCCACACATTATTACTTACGTACACCTAAATCATAATACCTCTTGTTCCCTTGTTCATTTTATGTGATTATTCTATTTCAGCACGGCCTTTGAACTCGAATATTTTTATGTTTGATTCAATACCATAGAACTTCATTGCAACACATATAATAATATAATACAAACATATGTAGGAGGGATTAGCAAACACCTTTGTCTCAGCCGGTCACATTTGTGATACCTCCCCCCTCACTAAATTGATGTAACATAATTAGACAAATAAATAGAAATAATTAAATTTGAACAGCAGTTCCAAATCTATATCTATACTAATCTACACTAATAATTAAAATTGAAGTGTCTGTTTGTGATTTCAGAATAAAATTTTTTTTACTCAATATATATGAAAGTATAACGAAAATACAACTAAAAAAAATTGTTGCGCGCCATGCGCATGCGGCCACCGTCGCGGGAGAGCGGGATGTTACCTATGTTTAGATTTGTATTCCTTTCCAATTTTTTAACGTGGGTGAATCTGCGGTGTTCAGCTAGTTTATAAATATGACGTCACGAAACTTAGGAGCCCTCCGCATCCCTTGTCACACAATGTCACACTTTGTCGACCCCTCCCTCCGCCTTAAAATCTAACGTAATTATGGATGACCCATAGCCTGGTTTCAAAATCACTAATCGTTTCCACCTTAAAGAATCACGCGAGCAAAATTTAACTTCAGTTAGTAATTTAGGAACACAATAGCTCATGCCAATTATTTTAATGTCCTATAAATGATATCTTAGAACCATGATAAGTCAGAATTAAATTTGCATTGTCATTTGAGGAAAATTATGATGTTATAGGTAGGTACTGCATTTTGTATGCTGAGTAATGCAATTAATGTGGAAGCGACTTCTTTTGGAAGCCACCGAGCGTAAACGTGTCTTCCTTAACAGATATGTCTATACACATAAATAAAATAGAATTGTTTGTTTGTGATTTCAAAATAACAAATTTTTACTCAATGCATATGTAATTATGCATAATGCCTATGACAAAAATGCAATAAAAAAGATTTTTGTCTTACTGTTTGTTTGGCTGAGGTAATCTTCTAAAATGCTGGACCAATTTTGACGAGAAATTCACTGGTAAATAGCTGAAGCTTTAAGGCGTAATATAGGTACTCCACGCGCATGTAGACACCGCAGTGCCGTCGCGGGAGCGCGGGATATAACATACGTTGAAGTATGTACGCCTTTTTCCTTCTTTAACGCGGGTGAAACCGCGGGTATCAGCTTGTTTATAAATATTTAGCGGTGGTGCTGGCTTAGCTAAACTACAAAACGTCTCAAACAAGCATATAGTCTATCTGAATAGCTCCTGCAGCTTACTGATTCTACAACCTACTACAAATCGAACAACCTTTCCAACAATTGCGCCGAACAAATAAGTTCGTTTAGCTCCTAGACGATTTTGTAACATTCAACCAACACTATCTTTCTATTTTGAGATTGAAAGAGATGTGGCGATACCACCTCTTCAGACGAACATGTGTAACATTTTAGTGATAACCTTTTAAGATTCGGAGATAAACAAAGATTTAAATAAATTAACGTAACAATAGTTTTTCTTACGATATAAGTAGGTACAGAGTACAGACATATAGAAACAAAAAATCTGACTTTGAGTAAATAAGAATAATTAAGTAATATTTATGGAACGATTAAAATAATGAAAATGAAGTACCTTTTTTATATAGTTAACGAAAAGGCAGACGGGCCACCTGATGGAAAGTAGTCACCGTCGCCTATGGACATTAGCAACACCAGAGAAGTCGCCAATGTTTTGTCAGCTTTGAAGGAGAGCTCTTTTTGCACCACTCTTGAAGAACCATATGTCATAGCGCTCCGAGAATATCTCTGGAGGTAGTTCATTCCACATCTTGCACGTACCTACAAACTTAGGACAAATTGTGTAGTCAACAGACGGAAACCTTTTGGAAACACGAACCGTTAATTCGTGTGACGTTAGTCAGGAATAGGAGCATTATATCTCTTCTGAAGTAGCCGTAGATGACGACAAGATCGTCGGTCCGTCGGTAAAGGACAAAATGTAGGAGATGGGCAGTATCGTTTATCTGTGTAACAAACATGATACATGCCACGCCTGGGGGCTATTGACAAAAACCACTATTAGAGACCTATATCTAACAAGACATCAAAAAGCTGAGGGATGTAAGGATGTAACATATCAATAATAACACAGGATCCATCGAATGAGATAGGATACTACTGCAGCGCCATCTATGAGAACTTCTCTATAAAAAAATTACAATACATTTTTAACTAACTTTCAGCTAACTCTCATGATCGGTCAAATAACTTTTTTGTATAATATCAAAGTTGTATCCGAATAATTTTAACGTAATTACTTTTTTTAAACGCAAGACGGAATCAAACAGTACATACCATATATACAGTATAACTTTTAAATGTATGAACTAAACTAATTAAACATTTCCTTTGAGATAATCCAATAGTCATTAGCCTCGTTTACTTTACTTATCTAGAACTTGGTTGTTATTCATCAAGTAAGTTCACTATCATTCAGTGTATAGGCCTCAGATAAGGCCTTTTATGCCATTTTGGAACTGCATGACCTTTAAAAAAACTGCATCGCGAAATTTGTAACATAATACACCAAAATAGTAATAAATAGCTAAATAAGTAAATGTTAAGATCAGTCATGACGTTTGAACTGTAGGGCGTGACTGTACCCGTGTTTCTCCATAGGTAACTATTTTTAAAATGTAGTTATTCTGATGAAAAAACTGAAGGAATTTAGAAACACGCAGTTATTTTCAAGTTTAAAAAAGCCTTTGTTTTGGACATTATTTTCATTTTTTTATTAATGCCATTTGACTTGTGATATTTCATAGCTTTTGAAATAGTCATGTGCAAGTACTATAAAAACGTATGAAATAAAATTTAGCTTCCTAAATAATAAAGATTTTATTTTTAATTTGTCATCAACCCATTAGGTACTATGTATACGCACTCAGCAATGGTTCTCTCTTAAATAGTTCAACGCTATGATTTAGTATTCTGTTTAATTTTAGAATAATTTACACACTGTATAGAATTTTAAGGATATCTCTCAGAAATGTAAGTTTCAGATATGTAAGTATCTCTCACAAATGGCTGAAGAATGGCTGAGAATACTAGAAAAATACTGCACATTATGTATTTTTTTATTCAAGAAACAAGAATTCCTTAAATAAATAAGGTTGAACTAATTATATTATCACAACAATATAAACCTTAATTACAATTTAATTACTTATATGATTGGTGTCAAAGAGGTGATGTAATCTACTAAAAATCTTCATAGCTATTGGCATATTTTACAATGAGGTTAATGTACCAGTAGGACTGTTTTGCATCTCTATAAACTTTTTTGTCCCACTGCTGGGCATGGATCTGTTTCCACGACAGGCGTGGAACGTACTCCACCACACTGATCCAATACGTATAGGTGAAACGGTTACGGGTTAGTGGAAAACCTGTGCCGGATGTTTCAAACCGCCCATAGGTCTCCCAAGTATGGATGCACACGTACATCGGACCCACCACACACGTTCGGCGGGACAAGGGCATAAAACGCAAAAATAACGAAATTGAGTTAAATAATCCAAAGTGCATTTAAAACATCCTACTATCTGGTAGAACAAAGTCAGCCATTCCGTTCGGTTTTATTTCAGTATTAGATAGTGCCTTTGTCAAATTCTTCCGCTTTTTTGTCAATATAGGCGTGATAGCAACTCAAATCTTTGTAGTTAGTGAAAAATTGTAAAACATGCTTTTGTGATATGTATTTTGATATTAGCGGTCACCCATCCCGTACCGACCGCGCCCGACGTGGCTTAACTTTCTAATTAGGTTGAAATCAATACAAGCCACGAATTATTTACACTTCCAATAAAACGTTATTTTGAATTAAATATTTCTGATTTTGAAGTATGGTCGCAAAAAGTGTCTGATAGATTAATGTTACAAAATATGTTAAGATCTTCGTTGCTACCGTTATTTTGATAGGCGTTTCAGGCTTACCTTTTCACTACCTTTTCGTAACCTTATCTTTTCATTACCTTATATTTATAGTTAGTATTCGTTTAAACTGGTCAAATTGGGGCAGATATTCAGGGAACTATTAGGGGACTAGTCAGCGATTAGTCAATTAGGTATTTGTATTCAGTTTAAAAATAGGTTCTATAATCGAAATGAAATTATTGTTTATTGATACTCATTTATATTTTAGTTTTTCGTGTTGGTTATAGAAACTCTTTTTTTATTAAATCAAAAAGTTTATTACATTATATCTATTTCATTTCACAAAACTAACTTAGAACTTCTACAATAAGTACTCAGTTAAGAATTTATTTATACTTTACCTATAGTATTTTTGAAAGCATGGTTTCGATTTTATATCGTGTTCATAATTAAAAAATAATTCACCTAACCAAACCCACTAGATATTCCAAAATATGCCAAAATACGCGTTAAAAAGAAGCATTTATTTAGTCCTATCCTAATTTTACAAATATATAAAAAAGCACTTTAAAAACCTAAATTTCACTAGACAAGTTAAATATACATAATGGTATATCTTAACATTACATAACATAAAAGTTCAAAATTAATCAACTTAAATTTGAATTATGTTAATTAGTTTTGCTAAATAACATCGCTAAATAGTTCAGTACTTTGTTTGTATTTATCCGTTATATCCAGAGCTGGTGTTCCATTCGCAATGACCCACACGCTGCCGCTGTCAGCCTTCTTGTAGGCCTCTACCAACCCTTGCGCTGCATGTTCCACTCTGGCACCATAAAAATATAAAAAGAAACATAAAAATAGTTTTGATTAACGACCGTTTGAACTTTTTATTTGATAGCATCTATAGATCTTTTTATTTAGTAGAATTTTTCTTAATGTGGGTAAGCCATTGCCTACATTAAGAACAATTCTTTAGGCGCGCAGGTTTTCACGGGATGTTTTCTTTAACGATAAAACATGTGATAATTATTTTTATACACTATTAACTTAAACGATTTATGTGAGTGAGTAATCGGAAGAATGCCTTCAAGCGCGCTGGGGACATAAACCCAGTTCAGTTTTTTATAACATGTAAGTAGCAAACGACCATGCAGTCCACCTGATGGTAAGAGGCCAATGCCGCCCATGAACGTTTATAATTAACCCTAGATAAGAACAGAGTCTTACCAGAGCTTGGCCACAAATGCGTTACTACCCTAGGACTAAGTTGGAACCCCTCGGATAAGTTTGTCTCCCTTACCACACTCTTCAAGCCAAAACACAGCAGTGCTTAATAGGTAGAAATTGTGTGGCACCGTGGGCGCCGGAGTCGAACCACATGGGGTTCTACCACCTGCAGTGTGACAACTGAACTGATACTCATACTGGATTCAGTCCTAAATAAAGGTGATCACGGCGAACATTGTATTACAACTGCTATACTTAACGATTAAGTTAGAACCCTCCTTCATATAAAGATCGTGTAAGCTAACCTAACCTACACCATAACTACAACTTAAACATAAAACAGAATAAATATAGAGCGAGTACTCACGACTGCGATTTCAAACTGTAAATCGTCTCCGGTATCTGCTTTTCGATTACTGGATCAAAACTTTGCATATTTTCTCGGTCTAGTAATGTTGTAACAGTAACTCCAAAACATAATGCAATAACACGAACGCCTGTTCTTGAATAGTGAATTTCATCCTGAAACAAATAAAAGATTTTGCTGGTTGACTTTAACAAACTCGTATTAAAACCTTCAATATAATTGTTGTTTGCAAGCTTTGTAAATATATGATATAATACAAATATACAATGAAAATCGTTAAAACAATGGCACTACATAAACAGATAAAAGTATCCTCTAAGAATTTTAGAAGTACATAACAGGACTTGAACATAATTAATAGCAAATTCTATAACTTATTTGAAGTTAATAAGCAACCATATTCCATCAGGCGCCGTTTGGGTTCGGATGCAGTGGCGAAATGTCAATATCTATTTTTTGTATATTATCATTAGTTTATTATTATTACATAAGGTAATTCGGCTTCTTAGTTGTGCATAATATTCTTTATCTATTTTCCCGCCTATCTGTGCCTTATAACAACAGTGTTAAGAGCTGTTGTGGTCTAGTCTGTAGGATTTGGTTAGGATGACACACTTATACGAAGTGATTAATCTTAGCCTTGAGGGATAGCAACGCATCTGTAGCCGACCGTACTGACCGTAGGACTGTGATCATATCTGCAGTTGATTGCAAATTTCCATGCCATTGTCATTTACTATTAGGTGGGCTGCATGCTCGTTTGCTACTTCTATCATATAATAAATCTGTCCTATTTGTATTGCCGTTGCCTACAAACAGTGAAGCTACATTGTACATGCATAACAAGACTCTTATACTTACACCTAAAGCGGTACTAAACTTGAGGACAGCGGTCTTAGTCGCGCTGTATACTGGAGCTATGGACACGCTACATAAAGCAGCGATTGACGCGATATTGAGAACCGTACCACCTCTGCCTCCAGTATCTTTGCGCATAAGTTCCCAAGCTTGGACAGTACTTCTGATCAGGGCTGTCTGAAAATAATTGATCATCTGAAGTCAGTAACATTTTTTTCCGCTTTAGTATGAAATAATAAAATTTTCGTCTCTGTTGAAAATTATATTTTTCATTCAGCCTATCTAATAATATCAAGAGTTCTATATGTTAAATTATCGATA
>DWPV01007494.1:0-10665 GCA_018251915.1 Urbanus proteus proteus
CGGAGTCGAACCACATGGGGTTCTACCACCTTCAAAATTTGTCTCAAGTTGTTTGTTGTTTGACATCTTTCTAGGGTATATATTTCGACGTCAGTAGACCAAAAAATAATTATACCGAAAATATCGGTCAGGAAGTTAAGATATTCTATGTTGCAACGTCTTAACGGAGATTGATAATATCAAGATCAGTGTTAAAGTAGAGTAAAAATAAATTTGAGTTAGACAGAATTTTAGTCTCGAAATGTTTTACGTCAGCAATGTACTGTTAATTTTTTAAAGAAAATATTGCAATTATAAGCAGTGTAATAGTTGAAACTCGACTTTCCAATAGGGGAGGCCGAAGTTCGACTCCACTAAGGCACGCACTGCTAAGACTGCTTAACTGCTAGATTATTACCTTCTGATAAGAAACAAAATGTTAATTTAACGGAGAAGGAATCGTGAGGAAACGTGCACGCGTGGTAAGCGTGGTAGATTATAGTCCATGTGGCTATAGTCTACAATACTCTACAGTGTCTACACTCTCCCTTTGAGAGGACACTCGTGCCCAGCAATAAAAGAACGAGTTAACGGTCATTAAGATTATTTAGATGGGCAGAAATTATATTTTAAATCGGTTGTATTTTTAATCGTTACCTATGAGAACTACGTAGGGTATTTTACATTTAATAAGTATTGTACATTTAGAGATAGAAACTTAGCATTATAAATGACTCAGTGCTCTTATAATTCAACATTGTTGAAAATAGAGCGCATCTTTTGTATAGACTCGGAGAATCTCGGACGCTACGATCACGGATGCAGCTTCATGTCAAGACTGAAATATCTGTATATTATATGGATTTTACAATACGTACGTTTGCCTTGGGTGTAAAATTAGATAGTGTTACATATGAGTAAGTGTTACTCGTGTATAACATTATTATGCATCGCTTGCGCAAGTATATAATAGGTATATGTATATTGTTAAGAGTGCAACATTCTTAAGTAAATACTGACGCGTATACACGCATGTGAACAGTGTCGTTTATTGTTTACTAGCTGATACCCGCAGTTTCACCCGCGTTAAAAAAGTAAAAAGGAGTAGGTACTTATCTAAACATAGGTAAAAACCTGTGCTTCCGCGAGGGGGGCCGTAGGCGCGTGGCGCGCGCACTACTGCTTTTTTCGAAAATTAAAGTAGCCTATACCTTCAGCTATCTGCCAGTAAAAATCTCGTCCAAATCGGTTTAGCTGTTTAGAAGGTTAGCTCAGCCGAACAAACAATGAGTTTATTATCAACTGATGTACTATCACATACATGCACCTACCTCACCTACCTACTAATCATGTAGATATTAAATTATTGAAGCTATTATTATGAAAAAGACCATAGGTTCATTTTATAATATTGGCTCTCACTGAAAAACTTTTATGCTAGCTACCTATGGCTGCGTAAGGGAGAAAATTGGGGATAAAAATCGCCACGCATGCAACAGTTATTGTCAGAAAGCATCTAAGTCTCTTTCACCTACATCTTTTAGATTGGAATAGATTAGCTTAATACCCCTGTTGTACTACATAAACAAAGTGTCGCATAGTGTAGTCAAATTAGTAGTAGGATCAAACTGTATGCTACGTTTTAATGATTTAGTTATTTTTTATCAGTATTAAGTTAATTTTACCCGACAGGGTTATGTTTTTATTTATTTTTAAGAAAGTCGGTATATGCAAGTACAAAGATTATGCATACCTACCGAAGGCTGGAGGCTTATTTATTAAACTTTTCTCATTTTCATAAATTATTTGTGTCTACTATTGGGACAAAACCGGTTCATGACGATGGATTTTATTCCAATATACGAGTATCAATACATTATCAGATTTAAAATAGTAGTTCAATAAACTAATCATTCATCATAAGGTATAACAAAAGCTTATAGGAGGAGACAGCTTTACGTTGTAGTGGGCGGTAACATACTGCTAACGTTGAAAGACAATCATGTAGAACATAATATTTATTCATATTCCCTTCCGCTAGTCTATACAAATAAATTAAATTGAAGTGTCTGTTTGTGATTTCAAAATATTTTTTGTACTCAATGCATACGAAAGCATACACAATACTAATAACGAAAATGCAATTTAAAATTGTCTGTCTGTCTGTTTGGCTGAGGTAATCTTCTAAACGGCTAGACCGATTTTGACGGAACTTTCACTGAAAAATAGTTGAGGTCTAAGGCGTAACATAAGCTACTTTGATTTTTGGTGAAACCGCGGGGATCAGCTAGTCTGATAGGGCGCCTAATCTTAGGGGGATAACTACAGATGTCTATAAGCGGCAGTGGCCACTTAATATTCGATGGACCGTCTCGTTTGTACTTCATTACTATAAAAAAGATATAAAAACGCGGTTCATCAATAAAATATATTGTTTTTATCCGATATTGATCGCTGAGCTTTAATAAACTTGAGCAATCTGTGTAATTAGTGGTTTTACTACCGACGGACGTTAGTCGTAAAATAAACCATTCACATCGATTGCTTTCCTCTCGTTAGTCTAGTATTTGACGTACAACTAGGGCATTAAAATTATAATGTACTACCTTTTCCCCACAGTTTCATATGCGTATTTAACCGATTTTTTTAAAATTGTCACTAACAAAAACAATTTACTCTAATAAGCATCACAGAGCACGTAGACACTGATGGACATGAGGTGATGGAAAAAATTCTTTTGACATACCTTGTAATACCTATTAGTAGCAAATATGGATTTTAATAGCCTAAATGTATGATGCGGAAATGAATATATTTTCAATTCCATAAATTGAATTCAATAGTTTTAGTTTGTAGACGTAGACAAATATAATACAAAAAATTCTAAAAATCAAGATATGTCTATTATTACTCATTCTCAGTCCCACAATCTATTTCTTGCAAACTTATGGACTCATACTGGATTTACATGTTAAACGTGTACCTATCTAAAATTATAACATCAGAAATGACTCGAGATTTAATCTAAACATTGTTCTCTACATTGTTTGGAATCAACTGTACTACACTGAAATGTTTTTGAAAGCTTAATATAATATGATCGTATTTCAGTAATGTTTAAGTATTTTATAATATTAGTTTTGCTCAGAAGGGATACTAACTTGATTGCCGAGTGGAGATAAGTGGAAAGTTATTAAAAAAAAGCGGAACGTTATTTAAAAATACGATTAAATTTTAATTGATTTTCCCCTGTATTTGATTATTTATTTATCCTTTATTGAACCATAATACAATACAAAAGACGCGACGAATGCCAAAAAACATTAAATAGCAGTTTACGGATTCAGAAAATAATGAAAGCATATAAAATTTTATCTAAATAAATTCTTGAAATTTAGTCACAAAAATGAAATGTTTGTGCATTTTTAATTGTGCGGGGTAGCCCACGCTTAACATTAACGACTCCAATTTCACCGACATTTGTATTCGTTCATAATCGCGCCACACACTACCGAGAGCAGAGATGTAAACCGTAGATGCGCCCGTTCCATACTTCAGACGCGCGAAAGTGTAGTTGCCTTTAAAACGGATACTTTCGCTCGACTCGTCGCACTCCGCCATAGTCGGGTGACGGACACAGTAAATTATGCACGTACATAGATTACATTTCTTTAATTTAACAATTAAAGTCGTTAAATCTTTAATGTATGTTTTGTTGTGCCTTTAAAAAGTATCCTAACAATTCAAAAAACATAAACAAATCCAAAGGAATTAAATTTCATGCGTAAATACTCAATTATATATATTTTTTATAATATACAAAACTATCCTAAAACAATTGCTCATTTTAAATTGCGTTCGAAACGCTTTCGTGTGACAGAGAACAAACTATCAAAATTTTATAATGCAAGAGCGAGATGATTACCACTATCACTACGCCATCTTTTTGCCGTGCCGCGTTACTTACGTTACGCACACAGATACAAAACGCAAACAGTTTTTGAAAGCGCAGGGCGCATCTACGGTTGTTTATCTCTGACCGAGAGATGTAATGTCTTGTCGGGCTAGCTGGCACCCACCGCCAAGGTCCCAGGTGACCGCCACCGCTATAAATACTTCATGCACATTCAATGGGGGATTTATTACCATCATTACTGGTAGCGATCTTGAGTCGAGCCATCAACACTACTGGCGCTTACTGCTCATGCATGAATATAATTTATTAATTAATGGATTGAGCATTTTTTCGCATGCTGCATACATTTAATGTGAGACAATTTTACTTAAGAGTGTATGATAATTCAATTTAGTGCAAATATCCACTTACAGGTTACTATTTCAAGGTGTTAGCAGCTCACGGTGCGCCAGTATGGAAGCTTCACCGAATTACATAGTTGCATATAGAAGGCTATCTGTTATATACGATCAAGGTTATATACGATGCATCGGTTGTACTAACTGTTTCGATACTTGTGGATGGTTTTCCAACAATCTTCGATCTCAATTACATAGGACTCTGAAATACGACCTTTACCTATAATTTTACATGAAATGGACTATGTAGTCCATATAGTAATGTTCATGAATTAATATATTTTGTTTTTTCTATATCAAATGTGAAAAAATACCACTTATACATTTATTGTTGGAATACAATACAAAATTGTAGGCTTAAATTTAAATATATATTAAAACGACAAACGTGGTGTGCCGCGGATGGAAGAAGAATATAAAAGATGCGATAAAATCCAGCACAAAAGAATACTTCCGCAGCTTGCATTTGAATTATTAAAAAGATTTTGCATTGTTATATCATATTCCATTTCTAGGCTTCATAATACTTATTAAATAAGTAAAAATAAAGTTTTACAGAGAGTTCTGTGAGACAAAATATTATTTGTCTACCCATCCGTTCTTGGCAATTACGATGGACTAGTCCAATCCTCTTAACTCAGACCCCGTTTTCAAAAGCACTCAAAACTCGTGCTCAAAAGAGGGAAAGCAACAGGTTGATGGCGATGATGTTACAAAAAATATGCAAATAGATATTATTTACATACATGTATCCCTTCTTAAAGGCTTTCCAACTTAAGTGTAAAGGGCAGCAACGCAGCTGTGGCTAACTTCAGGCAAGACGAGATTATCTGGGATCGATTATAGATGTCAATAGGCGGCAGTGGTTATTTATCATCAGGTGGACGATGAAATTCATGAATTAATTGACCAATTCTTCCTCGCCACCGCACTGCAGTTTTCCTTAAATTTTATTTGAAAACTGTTTATAGTTTCGTAATCCACTCCATAGTTCGATTAATAATAAACAGTTTTGAGATTTAAATTACACAAAATAAAAAAGAACACTACAAATTGAGAATATTCAAACACAAAAGATACCTAGCAGTAGTATGGGGTGTATATTTTTAACTGTAATTTCCTGAATATTCGTAAGTGGCATACATATTTTTTCTTAGACAGATACAACCTATTATGTTATACGTTCACTATTGGAACACTCTGTATCTGTATAAGACAATTGAAGAGCTATAATAGCTGTTAATAAAATCCTCCACTTACGAATTACAAAGTATCTTAATCTGAAATTGGTGCATATACGTAGCAAGTGCTAATTAATAGGCAGTGGTCTGTGCCAAAGCCTTAACGCTACTAATAGGCTTGTACTTCCCCGTGGACAGTATTCAGCCCGAAATAAAACAATGTAAGCTTTCAAGAATAGCTAACACTAAAATAAACCGGGACGGTGACGGTAAGACGCTGACGTGTCCTTGGCGGCGACTGTGCGTTACCACTCGAAATATTATGTCACTAGCTGATCCCCGTGGTTTCACCCACGTTAAAAAAGTATAAAGGACATATCTAAACATAGGTAACACTACGCTTTCCCGCGAGGGGGGCCACATGCCTGTGGCGCGCGTGCTAATGCTTTTTTCCAAAATTAAAGTAGCCTATGTTACGCCTTAGATCTTCAGCTATCCTCTAGTGAAAGTCCCGTCAAAATCCGACCAGCTGTTTAGAATATTAGCTCAGCTAAACAGACAGACAGACAGACAGACATTTTTTTTAAATTGCATTTTCGTAATAGGTATCGTGTATACTTTCATATGCATTGAGTAAAAAAAAATATATTTTGAAATCACAAACGGACACTTCAATTTTATTTATTTGTATAGATTAGCGGAGAGATTCTGAGATCCAGCTGAGATAATGTAAGTGCCGCAAATATAATCTACCTGCTACCAATCTAACAAATGCCAGAGACGTTGATGTCGGACAGACGTCTCGAAATAAGAAAGGTTTTCAGTGTCATTTAATTTGTGCGTGCTTTCTAGTAAATTCCACTAGAATGATATGTACCAGTATATTAATAATTGGGTAACAATTACCGAGTTTCTTGTCTTTTGACGTCACTTTCCCCAGTGTTGTATTTGTTTAATCCTGCAAGCCAGGAATTGAACTTGGACCTCTTTGCACGCTAGTTCTGAATGGCGACGATAATACAACTACGGCGTTAAAAGACAATTTGATTTTCCCAAGTACAAGACGGCTACTCTACGTAGTCTACGTAGTCTAGTAGAGTGTCATAACAAATCTGTTTCAATGTTTCAGACTATCCCAAGGCCTCTTACGTGGCCTTATAATTTTCTACATAACAACCGGTGCTTACTGCATAACGTCGCTAAGCTTGAAAACGTTAATGAAAATTCTTTGCAAGCTACCTCAAAAATGACATTATGCTTGACTTGCCTCTCACGATTTTTCATTACCTTATACCTAAAATACTTGCTCAATTATTTGTACATTTGTTTTTCTTTAAGTAACAACAAAAATTGAACTCTAAAGTTCGTTACGGCACCTGTCAGCCATATATAAGTTGGCTTGTCTCAATTCTTATCGTGTCCGTCTTGTAACAAACGTGTGATCATTGTTTGGCAACTACGAAGCGGAAAATATCGTGGCAACTCGCTATTATATGCCTGAAAAGACAGATATCGCAACAATAATTGATCAAGTTATAAAACGACAATCGTAGCTTTGTCGTTTATAAAAAAGTAAACGGTGTTTTTAAGTTGCAATGAAAGCTTTATTATAAAAACAAGTTGATGCCGTAAAACTTAATAAGAGACTTTTTAGTGTATTTTGGTATGTTTCACTTTACTGAAAAGTGCTGAAATGATACCTGCTCACTTTTATGAAATTACGTTAATGATTATTTAAAGTGCCTTCAGGTTTCTATGATATGTTAATGTCTCCTTGAAAGACTATCCATTTTGGATTTGATGTTCTGCATGACATTGTCTGTTTATTGTGCAATTATCTAATAGACAGTGGCAAGTGTGTGTGTGGCAACACGGTGATGGGTTTTGTTCTCTTTATCTAGCGGGAGATTAAGGAGCCGTGAGTGACGCGGAGCCACGCGGCGGCTGCGTGAACATCTCAAATATAAACCGGCGAGCGACAACACGCTGTCACAAATGTTTGTGCGCACTATATGAACGAACTTAGCATTGTCATTTTTCATATCTAAAATACGACAATTACCTACGTAGGAACTTAATACCTACGTTCTACGAAATCACTAATTACACACTAATTGATTTTTATAAAAATCTAGAGTTGCTTGGAATCTGTAAGCGTTTGAAAATCACAGATAAGATGAAAACTAAACATTTGATTAAATAAAAATTAACCATAATATTTCATCGTAGTTTCATAAATAGTTATATAGCGCGTTAAATATTTCTTTACTGACGTACGTAAATCTATTGACGGCAAAAACAGAAACGATTCCGTGAAATAAACCGTCAGCTAGGCATCGGCCGCCGATTATATACTGAAATACATGGCACGGCTATAATTTAATAATAGACAAGAAAGACTGACAGTGTGTTTGTGTGTTTGAATTTCAACTGGCATAAAAATATTTTAACGTTTTTGATGATACGCCAGATCCTGACCTCGGAATATGTGGACTATTTTATTGGAGTCTTTAAGTGATACTCCATAGGATCGGACAAAAATAAATTCTACGTCAATATTACGCATATATATTTACGTTATGTTCCGATGGAACAATACGTGAAATATTGGAACAAACACGTAATAAAAATCGATGTCAGTCACCTGCTATATCGGAACGTAGCGTCCCACGCGGTGACCAAAGGAAAATATATAGTTGACGATGCTGTTGCCAATGAAATTAAATAGAGAAGATTTTTCAGGCTGACAGATGCGTAATGAACAATGGGTTTCGTTTACAAGGAACGCTTGAGATTGACAGGCCGCCTGCTGTGTCCGAGCATTGTTGTGCTCCTTTGATTACAATCGAGGCCCCTTGTGTAATCCGCTTACATAACGAGTTATGACTCAAATATAATTTACATGCCTGATTATTTTCGGTGAAATGGACTAGAGCTCACCGGCGATCAATTTTCGCGAAGCTAGTCTTTTGTTTCGTAGCGGTTCATAATGGCAACGTCCGTAGGTGAACAAAGCTTTCTGAGACAGCTTTTAGAGTAGTTTCCCTCAGACTACAGATTATCGAGAATACAGTCACAAGTAATTTTTAGCTTTAGGCACCTTAATGTACAGTACCTATATGCTTACATAGATTATTTTTCTTCGTAAAATTTTCAATTTATTACTAGTCGTTAAGATTAAGATATGGACCTAAATTAGAGCCTTGAGGGATACCATATTTCATAAATGAACCTTACCATATCCTTTACATTAGAGCAACGTGTATTTGCTTGTGTTTCCTTGAAGAAGTAAAGCTCGTTTATTTCAATGTTTTTTTTTTAATTTAGGTACCGTCGCACGCGTTTACCCGCTTTTTTCCTATATATTTTTTTTGTTATAAAACTCAACGTATACCTAACTACTAAGCATTTGTTAGGCTTCCAAGAAAAATAAACAGTAGGTAGATCTACGTATCAGCCAAGTTATGATCATGAAAATGTAATTAACATACTTCAATGTGTTTGTTATTGGACTTTGTATTACACAGGTACGTACTTTAAATATCTTGCCAAAAAATAAGGTATGCCCTTGAAATGTCAAGGTCAAACCCAAGTCAATCACCGTCGCGTCGGGCCAAGTTCTATTAGCTATTTGCTTTCGCTAATGTATAGGTACCGGCTTAATTACGCTGGATTTATCTTAGGACCCAGTGCCTGACGACCGAAAAATAATTGCGTAGGTATTTTTAAAAGTGTATTAATTTTGTAATCTAAATCTGTACAAAATAGCTAGTCACTCAGCTTGCGTTTCTTCCAGACTGCTGATTAGGTGCTTCTTATATTTGCATATACGACGCCAAATTGAACTTGAGTTCTGAGATGTTAATTAGGGTTGGTAAAGCATTTGAAAAGAAAGAAGACGAAAATATATACTTACTAATTATGGTCATGTCTGGGTTTTGGTCATCCGTCTTATTTCTGAACAGGTTATTATTGTGCCCCAATTTTTATATAAAAGAGAAAAAACAATTCGCATGACATAACTTACCTATAACTCTTGTAAGGACACGTTGCGCAAAGTTTACTTACCAGTCTATTATTGAGTTTTTAGGTATATTATACCATCATATTTGTGTTCAGACTTAGAATTTCGGGCGGTTAAAATAGTCGGTTTTCAATTCGCATTTGGCTAGCTCGGTGGGCTTTTGCCTAGACTCTTGTCTTCCTGAGAGAGATTGATGAATTGATGTTGACGACTATGTATGTATACTTATTGTACATGTACTTAACCACTCCCACACCGTACGTATTTAATACTGTATTTCCTGAGACGAATCTGATTTGAATATGTCGCCAAGCAGCAAGTTTTTATTTCTTTTTTATTGCTTCGAGGTAGCAAACAAGCATGCAGTCCATCTGATGGTAAGTGACCACTGCCGCCCATGGACATCCATAATCAACCCCAGATATGATAAAGTCCTATCTAATGTTGACCACAGATGCGTTTCTACCTCTGAGAGCTGAGTTGGAACACCTCAGATGAGTAGGTATGTCTCCCTTCAGATCAGAACACAGCAGTGCTTAACTCTGCTGTTATGAGGCAGAAATAGGTGTGGTGCCGCCGGAGTCGAGCCACATACAGTTCTACCACTTACGACACTATAGATAATTATAAAAACTTTATGTTTTGTTTCTTTAAGTGTCTTGTATTGAAGGAAATGTTTAAAATGTGACCTTAAATACATTTTCTAATTTGTCTCAAAGATAAATTAGGATAAGAGATGCGTGATCGCTTGGGTAGGTGAGATGGATGATTGTCACATTAATTCGTCGATCATTACAGTTGCCAACAGTTGTGTTGAACATACCAGTTGATTTAATGTTTGTATGCACCCGTGTTTCTATTACTCTACGACGGAACAATTATTTTATATTTTAGAAGTAGCAAACGAATGCATGTCCACCTGATAGTGGCAATGCCGCTTATGAACACCTATCAAGTCCAGACAATCCAAAAAAATTGCCTGAAGTCAACCATAGAAGATAATAACGACTCGAATAAATACACCCTTACCACAACCTTTCAAATCAGAACATAACAGCGCTTAACAGCTGTTATAAGTCAGAAATAGGCGTGGAGGTGGCGTCACCAGCGCCGAACCTAAAACTTCTACATACAATAAAGGGAAGTAATAATTCAAAAATATGTAAC